>ML388758.1:74306-106806 GCA_005239525.1 Nicotiana knightiana
CCTATCGGTGAACACTATAAACTACCTACTAACCTTCTACCTTAATCCTCGACCTCCACACCCTCCTATCAAGTGTCATGTCCTCAGTGAGCTGAATCAGCGCCATGTCGTGCCTAATCACCTCTCCCCAGTACTTCTTAGGCCTCCCTCGACCTCTTCTCAAACTCTCCATGGCCAACCTCTCACACCTCCTAACAGGAGCATCAATGCTTCTTCTCTTAACATGTCCGAACCATCTCAGCCTCGACTCTCGCATTTTGTCCTCCACGGAGGCTACTCCCACTCTGTCCCGGATAACTTCATTATTAATCTTATCTTTCCTGGTACACCCACACATCCATCTCAACATCCTCATCTCTGCTACTCTCATCTTCTGCACGTGGGAGTTCTTGACTGGCCAACACTCAGTCTCATACAGCATAGTCGGTCGAATCACCACTCGATAAAACTTACCCTTAAGTCTTAGCGGCACATTCCTATTACACAAAACACCGGAAGCGAGCCTCCACTTCACCCATCCCGCTCCGATGCGATGCGTGACATCATCGTCAATCTCCCCATTACCCTGGATAATAGACCCGATACTTAAAACTCGCTACCTTGGGGATAACTTGAGCATCAAGCTTAACCTCGAACTCTGCATCATGGGTCCCGTCACTGAACTTACACTCCAAGTATTCTGTATTGGTTCTACTCAGTTTGAAACCTTTAGACTCCAAGGTTTGTCCCCAAACCTCCAACCTCGCGTTAACTCCGCTACGCGTCTCGTCAATCAACATGATATCATCGGCAAATAGCATGCACCAAGGCATCTCCCCTTGGATGTGACGCGCTAGTACATCCATCGCCAAGGCAAACAAAAATGGGTTAAGAGTCGATCCCTGGTGCAACCCCATCACCACCGGAAAATGGTCTGAGTCACCACTCACAGTCCTCACCCGAGTCTTAGCATCATCATACATATCCTTAATCACCCTAATGTACGCTACCGGAACGCCGCTAACCTCCAAACACCTCCACAGGACCTCCCTCGAAACTTTATCGCATGCCTTCTCAAGGTCAATAAACACCATATGCAAATCCTTCTTCCTTTCCCTTTACTGCTCCACTAATCTCCTTACCAGATGAATCGCTTTCGTAGTCGAACGCCCCGGCATAAATCCAAACTGATTATCGAAAATAGACACGCACCTCCTCACCCTGGCCTCCACCACTCTCTCCCAAACCTTCATAGTGTGACTTAATAACTTGATACCCCTATAATTGTTGCAATTTTGGATATCACCCTTGTTCTTGTAAAGCGGAACCATCATACTCCACCTCCATTCTTCGGGCATCTTCTTCGCCTTAAAAATAACATTAAACAGCCTAGCGAGCCACTCCAAACCTACCCGCCCTGCGCTCTTCCAGAATTCCACCGGGATTTCGTCTGGCCCCGTTGCTCTACCCCTGTACATCTGACGCATCGTTCCTGCCACTTCCTCTACCGTAATCCGCCTACAGTACCCAAAATCTCGCCGACTCTCGGAGTGCTCCAACTCACCCAGCACAATGCGTCTATCCCCCTCCTCATTCAACAGTTTATGGAAGTATGTCTGCCATCTTCTCCTAATGAGTGTCTCGTCAATCAGCACTTTACCATCCTCGTCCTTGATGCATTTGACTTGGTCTAAGTCACGGGCTTTCCTCTCCCTCACCTTGGCCAACCGGTACAACCTCTTGTCCCCATCTTTGCCCTCGAGTTCCTCGTACAAACGAGCAAATGCTGCGTTTTTAGCCTTCTTGACCGCTAACTTTGCCTCTTTCTTTGCCTTTATGTAACACTCGTGATAAGTCCTTTTTTCCTCCTCGTTTGTACTCTCTACTAGCTTGACATAAGCAGCTTTCTTAGCTTCCTCTTTACCTTGGACCTCTTCATTCTACCACCAGTCCCCTTTATGACCCCAGGGGAACCCTTCGTGACCCCTAAGACCTCTCTTGCAGCTACCCTAATGCAATCCGCAGTCACGGACCACATACTAGATGCGTCCCCCATACTCATCCAGGCCCTCATAGCCAACAACTTCTCCCCTAACTCCTGAGCTTTGTCCCTGGTCAAGTTACTCCACTTGATCTTAGGTTGCCTACACCCCGCGCTCTTCCTTCTACTCCTCTTGATCTCCAGGTCCATAACTAAGAGCCTATGCAGAGTCGTGAGGTGCTCACTCGGGATGACCTTGCAGTCAGTGCACAAACCTTTATCGCATTTTCTGCAGAGAAGGTAATCAATCTGAGTCTTGCCCATTGAATTTCGGAAAGTGACCAGATGCTCTTCCCTCTTCGGGAAACTCGAGTTAGCTATAACCAAATCAAAAGCTCTAACAAACTCTAACAGTGAATTACCTCCCTCATTCCTATCCCCAAAACCGTACCCGACATGCACATCATCATTACCCCTAGAACTAGACCCAATATGACCATTGAAATCTCCGCCAATGAACAACTTCTCTGTGTGCGGGATACTACGCACCATCTCATCCAAATCGTCCCAAAATTGCTTCTTGACTTCTTGGTCCAAAACAAACAAAAAAAAAAGCAGCCCGGTGCACTAAGCTCCCGCTATGCGCGAGGTCCCGGGAAGGGCCAGACCACAAGGGTCTTTGGTACGCATCCTTACCCTGCATTTCTGCAAGAGTCTGTTTCGTTGGCTCGAACCTATAGTCCAGTTATATAACTTATTCTAAAACACAACACTGTTACCAAAACATAGTCCGGAACTCCGTATTGATCAGTTTTTACTAGATGGTAAACAAGCTTTGTACTGTTAGTGCACTGTAGATTTCTTTAACATCTTAAGTCTTAACTAACTAATGTATGAAACAGGTTGTTAGATGTTGCCTAGAGCATGCAGCAGCAGTTGCTAAGACCTTCCTAATATCTGATGCTGTTGTTATTGACATCCCCGAACCAGTATCCAGACAGATGAGAAGACCACCAACGCCAACTTCAGGTACTCCTACCAACAAAAATAAATATGTAAATTGTCTAAAAGCCTCTTTCCATCTCTGTGTGGTCTGATTTGAATAATATAACTCCCAAATCCGATGTTTTTATTACATAAATGATTTGCAGGTCCAAGGCTCACTGATCTCACAGGTGGTGGAGCCAGAATTTTCACTAAGGGAAGTCAAAATATAAAGAATAGCACACAAAGAAGACAAGGGAATTAAACAATATAGTACATACACACAAAAAAATAACCTAGCTACACAGTGCAATTTTCCAGCGTAAGGGGCACCCTTTGGACCAAGGTGGTTCCACCATTAGCAAGTGGTCGCTAGTGCAGACCTAAGCTTTGAAGATAATAGAATGAAGGTTTTTTCATCAAGTGACACATTCCTTCTGGAATATCAAATGGTCAAATCGCGGTTACAAGATTATGCTCGAGTAGCAGTTGTACATGTTAACTGCCTTGCTTAAGCTCATTGCATGAAAGGGAAATGCATTTTGAGGAAATATTTGTAAGTATCTAATATGTATGCCAACCAAATTTCTGAAAGAAGACGGAAGAACTATTCATGACAATGAATGTGGATTGTGTACAAGGAATCAGTTTCATAGCTGGATATAGTATTTTTTTTTTCACATATGTTGTTCTGCTCAGATCACTAGAAACACATGTTTGTTTTACTAAAACTAATTCAGTGTAACATCACCAAGATTTGTTCTCCTGTTGAACTTTGAAATGCAAAAATGTAGTATATATTTCTTGTTGAATTTTCATATGCAAAAGTATGTAGAGTATTTGGAAAAGATTATGTTCTAAAGTAATTTATTCCCAAACATAAACAAGGTGAAAGGCATTTGTATGTAATTGTGTACAGGCTGGCATAACTATGAATTTTGGCAATATTTCTGAAGTAAATTGGTGTACCCTTGTCATATTTTCTCTTGCCCTAACAAGTGCAGGGAGGATATAATCCTGATAAAATGCCTATGTATATTCAGATAAGTACCTACTAATTATTTATGATCGCCTAAATATTCTCCTATTGATAGCTTATTACTTATTACCACGATCGGTTTTTTTATAAAGTGGGAGATTTTGGTTAAATCATAGATCACCCATGTGTTATCTGAAAATCGATCATGTATTATTTCTTATCGCCTAAATGATCTCTGGTTGATCGATTATTATTTATTTTTAGGATCGTTTTTTAAATTGGAAGATCCTCGTGACATCACATGTCGCGTATGTTTTATCTAAAGATCGTCATATTTTTTTTTATAATTCACCTAAGTGATCTGCAGTTGATTGCTTATTAGTTATTATATGGATCATTTTTTATAAAGTAGGTGATCCTGATGAATCACTTATCACTTATGTCTTACTAAAAATCTCCATGTATTATTTATGGTCGCATAAGTGATCTCCAATTGATTGCCTATTAGTTATTATGAGGATGTTTATTTTATAAAGTGGGAGATCCTGGTGAAATCATAGATTGCCTATGTCATTCAAAAACCGCCCACATATTATTCATGATCGCTTAAGTGAGTTTCCTTTGATTACTTATTAGTTATTATAGGATCATTTCCTTATAAAGTGAGAGATTCGGGTGAAATTATAGATCGCCTATGAATTATCTAAAAATTGCACATATATTATTTATGATCACCTAAGTGATCTCCGGTTGATCGCTTATTAGTTATTGCCAGAATCATTTCTATAAAGTGGGAGATCACGGTCAAATTATAGATAGCCTATTTTATTTTTTTAAATTGAAGTCCAAAGGTCTGAGATTGATGGGAAAAAATAAGGAACACAACGAATTTCTCGAATTCAGCTTAACACAAAGGAAAACCATTTCAAACTTGAAACAGGAGGATCTTCTCCTTTTATTTTATACAACTCTTGACCAAGAAGAACTCCAAACGTTCAATAAGCTGGTCTTCTGTTCTAGACCATTGGACCTCACTTTTCCTTCTCTTAAAAATGATATGCAGTGGCTTGCTATGTTACGAGACTCTTCGAAATGTTGTCGCACCAGTGTCGGATCCTCCAAAAATATATTACTTTTGAAGGATCCGACACGCACCTAAAAATATCTTTGGAAAGTCCGAGCAACATAGATGGCTTGTTTAGGTTGCTGACTAATCCTCATGGCCTCACAGAGCACTGTCTATCGCATCAATACAATAGCCATGGATATTCTCGAGGGCATTTTGGAGAGTCCACGCAATATAGGTGGTTGGCTTGTTTAGGTTGCTGACTAACCCTCATGGCCTCACAGAGCACTCTCTATCGCATCAATACAATATCCAATAGATCTTCTCGAGTTCATGGCCTCTGCTAGTCTTGATCGAGCCTCGTGATGATGACTTAATAACGACAAAGTGGTCATTACAGCCCATCTAACCGCAGAGTCAGCTTCATTCTCATTGAAGCACAACCATCTTAGCACTTTGTCCAGTTGTTGAACATCTGAGTGAAGTAATTCTGAGTATCCGAATACCAGGTGCTCCGCTACTAACCCTCCCAGTATCACACACAAAAACTTGTTCAAAGTCCGGGATGAGATGTTGGCCCTGATTTCCTTGCCTGGGGTAAACTTTTTGCTAGATATAGTAGTATCAATGTCAACTTGTTTGAGAAATTCAAAGCCAAGAAACTGCACATTTCCTTGAGCAATCTTGTCCTGTATAATATCTTCTACATTAGGTACTTGATAACTTCTTGGTAAGACGCCGACCAAGTAACCAACAAGAAAATGCCCAGCCTCATGCTGCAAAAAATGCACCACCTAAGCTAAAGGTATAGTATTATATGAGATCCATCATTTAAAATCTGTATAACAAACAATACCAAAAATTGAATGTAGAAAGAACAAGATTCTGAGATAACTTACTGTCAACACTGTGACTTGATGTATTTGATATTCAAGTGTGCAAAAAAAACTAAAGTAAATACTAATAGAAGAATTAAAACTTGTATGCCAGTGGGCAATACCCAAATATGTCAAATAAATCTATTTCGATTAAGCAAGTTGCACCACTTATCAGTGGTTAACCTAGAGCATTGAATATAGGTTTTCGAAATCCCAATAACTTTTGTGTAGACCCTGTATTTATATAAAGAAATCAACTAAATATTTGTACATATTTAACTGTGAATCCAGTTATCATTGCATATTAATTTGAGATTACGGTAGGAACCCATAAACTTCATATCCTGGATCCGCCTCTGCCACTTATGCCTTAAGGAGGCACATCTCAGCATGCCAGTGAATTGGATGTGACACACGGGAAAGATGCTAATATAAGTAAACAGGCTATCCTAAACTCAAAACGGACAATATCACTAGTGGGCTGAGCTGTTAAATATGGTATCAGCGTCACTCCGCGTGCAACGTTGAACGGTGCTGGGGCAAACCTCTCACGCTGACAGAACACGGAAGAGATGTTGGGTATATAAGCCTTAGACCTAGTGACGCAATTTAAAACCGTGCAGGCCTAGGCCCAAAGTGGAGAATACCACTAGTGGACTAGGCTGTTAAATATGGTATCAGAGCCACTTCGCGTGGGTGGTGGGACCTCAGCGTCCTCGCTGAGTCCCTAAGGTGTGTATGTGACACCCTAAGCGAATCTCACATCGATGCTAGGGGGGCAAACCACGGCGTCCTCGTTGAGTCCCTAAGGGGGTGTATGTGATATCCTAGGCGAATTTCACATCGATGCTAGTGGGGCAAACCTAAGCGTCCTCTCTGAGTCGCTAAGGGGGTGTATGTGACACCTAGGCGAATCTCAAATCGATGCTGGGTGGTGGGGAAAAACATGGAAGAAATCCATCATATTATTAAAAAGTCTTACTTGCAAGCACATTTGATGATCTTCGTAAGGAGAATCATAACTTTCACACCCCATATCATCTTCTATTCCCGTCACTAAGACCTCATCATCTAACAGAGCAAACTCGATGCTATGTTTAATTGAACGCAGAATCGAGTCAGCTAAAGGTTCAAAAGACGCAGAATTATCCATATGTAGTTCTTGTGCTGCTATTCTTTTTGGCACCACCAGTTTAACAGAGCCGAAGCCAAGTAGGCCACGGGGCTTGTGCTGTAATTGCTTCAAAAGAGAGTGAGCAGCCTTGTAATTTCCCTTTTCTAACTCATTATCAAACCTTCTTAGTGCTTTACGACGTCGTATTGCTTCGGACTCCTTCTCCCTCGCCGTCCAAGCGAAGGCTGGAACTACCGGGACGGAATGCTCTCTCACCGCCAAATTCATTCGTTTTAATCAATTTTAAAAGAAGGGAGAGCTCAATTTTAATCAATTTCAAGAATTATCCTCAGCTTTTATGGTGTGGCTGGAAATGGATTGTTCCACAAATAGAAGGTTCACATTCATTGTATATTTACAACAACAACAACAACCCAATAAAATATTATAAGTGAAGTCTGGGTAGGATACGTTAGGATATACGCAGACCTTACCCTTATCCCAAGGGTTAGAGAGGTTATTTGCGATAGACCATTGGCTCAAGCAGGCGAAAAAGATATATCAATACCGACAGCAGAAAGCACAAAAATACTAACAGAATCAAAAGTACCGGAAAATAGATGAAAAATAATAACAGTAGCAGGTAATAAAGACTCGGTGCTATGAAAAGTGAAAGAGAAGTGTGGACACAACAATAACCACTAGCACTCTAGGACACAACCCTGTCAGACTAGCCTCTCACCCGGTGCGGCGCAGCAAAGAGCTCCGCTACTCCTATCCTACAACCCTAATGTTAGACCTCCACACTTTCCTATCAAGGGTCAATATCCTCGGAAATCTGAAGTCTCGCCATGTCCTGCCTGATCACCTCTCCCCAATACTTCTTGGGCCGCCATCTATCTCTTCTTATACTTGTCAAAGTCAACCGCTCACATCTCCTTACTGGGGCATTTGGACTTCTTCTCCTCACGTGCCCGAACCATCTGAGTCTAGCTTCCTGCATCTTGTCATCCATCGGGACCACACCCACATTCTCCCAAATATCTCCATTCCTAATCTTATCCATCCTAGTGTGCCCGCACATCCACCTCAGCATCCTCAATTCTGCTACTTTCATCCTCTGGATATGTGAGTTATTAACCGGCCAATATTCCGCCTCATACAACATGACTAGTCTAACCACCGCTCTATAGAACTTATCTTTGAGCCTCAGTGACACATTATTGTCACATAGGAGTCCAGATGCTAACCTCCACTTCATCCACCCCACCCTATACGGTGCGTAATATCTTCGTCGATCTACCCATCCCCTTGTATAATCGACCCAAGGTACTTGAAACTGCTTCTCTTGGGGATGACCTATGATTCAAGCATCACGTCAATGCCCACTTCCCTCGACTCGGCTGAACTTGCACTCTAGGTATTCTGTCTTAGTTCAGCTAAACTTGAAACATTTAGACTCAAGGGCCTGTCTCCAAACCTTCAGTCTCTCGTTAACGCCGCCTCGCGTCTCATCAATCAGAACTATGTCGTCAGCGAATAATATACACCATGGCACCTCCCCTTGAATATGGTGCGTCAGTGCGTCCATCACCAGGGCAAAAAAAAATGGGCTAAGTGCAGATCCTTGGTGCAGCCCCATACCAACCGAAAAATGCTCCGAGTTGCCTCCTACCGTTCTAACCCGGGTCTTAGCTCCCTTTCGCCTCCAGGAATCTCCAAAGAACCTCCATAGGTACCTTGTCATACGCTTTCTCCAGGTCAATAAACACCATATGCAGATCCTTCTTCCTATACCTGTAATGTTCCACCAAACTCCTAATAAGGTGGATAGCTTTGTAGTTGAACGACCCGGCATGAACCCGAACTGGTTATCAGATATAGACACAGTTCTCCTCACCCTCTTTTCCACCATCCTCTCCCAAACTTTCATGGTATGACTTAGTAACTTGATACCCCTATAGTTGTTACAATTTTGGATATTGCCTTTGTTCTTGTACAACAGTACCGTCGTGCTCCACCTCCACTCATCTGGCATCCTTTTCGTCCTGAAAATAATATTGAACAACCTAGTCAGCCGCTCCAAACCTGCTCTACCCACACTCCTCCAAAATTCAACCGGAATTTCGTCTGGTCCGGTCGCTCTACCCCTACTCATCATACGCATAGCCCCCACGACCTCCTCAACCCTAATGCGTCTACAGTACCCAAAGTTTCGGTGACTCTCGGAATGTCCCAAAACACCTAGCATTATATCCCTGTCTCTATCTTCATTCATAAGTCTATGAAAGTAAATCTGCCATCTCCTCTTAATTTGTGCATCTCCCATCAATACTTTGTCGTCCTCATCTCTGATGCACCTCACTTGATCCAGATCCCGAACCTTCCTCTCTCTTTCCTTGGCCAATCGGAAGAGCTTTTTATCCCCGTCTTTGTCCCACAGTTCCTCGTACAGACGAGCAAACACATCAGTCTTAGCCTCCGTGATCGCCAACTTTGCCTCTCTCCTAGCTACCTTATACCTCTCTATGTTCGTTCTCTTCTCCTTCACGTCTGTGCTCCCTACTAACCTCAGGTACGCTATCTTCTTCTCTTCCACTTTACCTTGGACCACTTCATTCCACCACCAATTACCTTTGTGCCTATCAGTGTATCCTTTCGAAACCCCTAACACCTCTTTTGCCGCCTCCCTAATACAGCCTGCCGTCGTCGCCTATATAGCACTCACGTCCCCGCTACTCCTCCAAGCTCCTACTATAGATAACCTCCTCTCCAATTCCTTAGCTTTATCCTTAGTCAAGGCTCCCCACCTGATCCTCGGTCGTCCTCGCGCCGATCTCTTCCTTCTCTTAATCACGATACCGACGTCCATCACCAAGAGTCTACGTTGCGTCGCGACCGCCGTAATAACCTTGTAGTCCTTACACAACCCTCTATCACACTTCTTGAGGAGGATGTAGTCAACTTGGGTCCTTGCCACCGTGCTTTGAAAAGTAACTAAATGCTCCTCCCTCTTCAGAAAATTAGAGTTTGCAATCACCAGCTCAAATGCCTCCCAAAATCCAACAACAAAGTACCTCCTCCATTCCTAACCCCAAAGCCAAAGCCTCCATGCACGCCATAGCCATCAGAAGTCGACCCAACATGACCATCTTATAAATTATATGTTCATTGAATTTTATATATATTATATATTCGACGATTATTTTTAATTTAAGAAATTAGGTGGACGGCTATAGGTTCTTATAGATAGCCTATGCGTTATCTAAAAATCAGGCACGTATTTTTTCTGATCGTCTAAGTGATCTCTAGTTGATCGCTTCTTCGTTATTACCAGGACAGTTTTTTATGAAGTATTCTGATGTAATCATAGATCACAAATATATTATTTAAAAATCGTCCATGTATTATATGATCGTCTAAGTGATCTCCGGTTAATTACGTATTAGTAAGATTACTATTTATAAAAGGAGAGATCCTAATTAAACTATAGATAGCATATATATTATCTAAAACTTGTTCATGTATTATTTATGGTCGCCTAAGTGATCTCTAGTTGATCGCTTATTAGTTTTTTTATATTTTTTTTGTAAGAGGGGAAACCCGCAGCCGCTACAATCTCTGTCACAGCTTCTGCCTTTCGGATGAGCACATTGTGCGCACCGGGTAAACCTTCACTGGGTAATAGCCTGCAAACCACAAATGAGATGTAATTAGCACTAGGCTAGCCCTGTGCTACAGGCTCAACCCAGAAGGCATTGAAGGGGGAATCGATCACGGTCATCCGTACCCTTCAATCATCCCTATGGGTTACCAAGATCTTTTTTTTTTTTTAAAAATAAAAATCTTGATGAAATCATAAATCGTCTATATGTAAAAAATTGCCCATGTATTATTTGTGTTCACATAAATAATCTTTGGTTAATCACTTATTAGTTATTACCAAGATTATTTTTTATAAAATAGAAGATTTTTAATAAAATCATAATCGCCTGTATATAAAAATTGTTCATGTATTATTTCTGATCATTTTAGTGACTGGAAGGTGCATTTGGAGTTAGAAACTGGATCTCTAGAGACAAAATAAGACGGCTAGAAACGATAAATAATTGCGGTCGAAACTTGGCTCTAAGTAATTTTATTCATTGTAGTGGACTGGAAAGAAATGTACAATTAATCACTTGAAAAATTCCTTTAAATAAATTACAACAACAAAAAAAAAAGTATTATCTCTCTTTTTCATCACCTATTCTTTTTCTTTTTCCTAGAATACACCATACCTCGGATCCCATCCGGATCAGCAACAAAACCCAAAGGCCTATAAAACCCGAGAACCCGGGGCTCCGAATAAAGAGCAATATTGCTAATCCCTTTTTCTAACAGCTCGGTGACTAATCTTTCCATCACAGCTTTACCTAAACCAATCCCTTGGAAATTGGGGTCCACAACAACATCCCAAATAATCGCATTAAAAACGCCGTCGCCTGTCGCTCTAGCAAACGCCACCGGTCGTTTAGTTTTCTCGTACTCGATCCACATAAGTGAATCTGTGTTCTCTAAAGCTAACTGAATCTTTGTCGTGTCGCGTCTTGGGAATCCGACGGCTACGAAGACCGAGTTGAGATGGTCGAGGTTGAGGTTTGTGATCGAACGGTGTAGATTGAATCCTTTTGATTTGAGAGATTCATCGGAGATTGAGATGTTTACGGTGGTGGGGATGGGTTTGTATTGAGAGGAAACGGTGACGTTTCGGTGGCGGTGATGGGTGGTGGGTTTGAGGGTGAGGGGGGTAGGGGGTAGGTGGGTTGAGATGGGGTTATAGAGAAGCATTGTACATGATGAATTTTGGAAGGAAACGAAGAAGATGAAGTATATGGCTAAGTTATGTGTGAGTTTAGTAATTGAGTATACGTAGATAGGCTTTTTTGGTTTTGAACTCTGTGGTTCTCATGCAACCTTGTCTTTTTCACTTTATTTTATTTTATAATTATTTAATTTACTGTGTTCAAAATCTATTATATATATTTATTAAAAAATTAAATAAGATTCGAGCCACACTTATTAGATTCAGATGAATCCAAAGTTATACACTAGATCTAAACCTGGTCATCTTGTATTATTCTTTTGAAAGCAGAAAATAATAATATTTGGTTCACCTAACCTTGGGGTCTGTGGAGGATCTTGACCGTTTGAGTGTATTTTTCTTACCAAACAAAAACTTTTCCTAAATTAATTAAAAAATTAAAAACTAGAATACAAAAACCAGTTTTATTTAACAGTATTTATACGTTGGTAAATATTGCAACGTGAATGAATATTCTAGATCAAGTGACATATGCTTACTTGATATGCGACTTATTACCGTATAATTTAGGACTCCAATGGAGAAAATTTTGATAGAATTATTTAGAAATTAAATATGCAACTCCCAACCTATTCAAAATTAAAATCATATGAATTAAAAAAAAAATAGTTTATTTCATTCTCTTACATTGGCCGTTGGCCAGGCTTGCTTAAACCACCATTTCAATCATGTTTACATTATTTTTTGTTATATGAAAAGGCCTTTAAGTTAGTTATATAAGTGCAGTACTTTACGGAACCAATGAGATAACCTAGCCATCACTCATAATATTTGTAGTACAAAAATTTAATCAATTCATAAAATATTATCAATATTAGTCAATTAGTTATTTTAGTCAAATAAAGGTCAATTTTTTTTTTGAGTGGGTATTGTTGGAACAGATTGGATACATCTTAAGGAATTTAAATTTCAGTTTTCGGATGGTTTGGTAGAGTTTTGATTGGAAATGCACAGAAGAAGATGAACATGGTAAAAGATTATATGTGTATCACATTGTGTATCGTTTGTGTGTCACATATGTATCATATTTGTATCAAATGTGTATCATATGTATATCCATGTATACCTATGTGTGAGATACATGCGTGATATATGTTTGATATATGTCTCGCAGAAGAAGTTTGTGAACTCGATTTTAACTATAAACTTTGATACCAAGTCAGTCTAAATCACCTCCAATCTTCCTCGAAATTTGTATATTTATTCATTTATATGTTTTCAGTTAATTTTAACTATACCCGTTGAAAAGGGTCCCTTTTTGCTTAGATTTTTGGAATCTTGTATATATTTCATTACCTTGTTTGCTACTTCATCCATGAAATTTCCTCCGTCTTGTATTTAATGTTGTTGATCAAGCTTTAAAAAAATAGAAGGAGATGTTGATTGTGGTTCTTGGAGAGAAATAATCCTTATTTATTTGGGTTTTTATTTTTTTGTACGTGCTTAGCTAGTTTTGGTAAATCTATAATTAATGGCTAAAAGTTGGTAAGTTAAAACTTATTTGGGGCATTTATGTAAGATTACTAAATTAAATATTTCACTCAACAGGTGTTACTGAATAAAAAAAAGAATAAAGATAGCCAAAAGATAAAGAGAATAAATTTTATAAAATGGCAATGTAAAAAAACGTACACAATCAGGTCAAGGTAAATATCTGAGAAAAATTAACTGATAATCTAATAAAAATAATAATTTATCTACTGCTATTACATATTAATTTTATATCGTAAATTAATTTATGCACTTTCAATATATATGTATCAAATCTAAAAGGAAATAAAAAGACACCCCAGAAAAATAAAAAACAAGAATATTCGAACCAATATAGAATATCAATATTTTTTTAATGTGAAATAGCCATAGGACAGCATTCTTGGAAACTCAGAAATATATAAAGAGCAGTCGTACTTTGACTGCAATACGTAAACCAGAGTGTTTGTAGAGCAGTCGTACCTCGTCACCTAAAGTTTGTTTCTCTCCAATCGTAAAAGTTCACACTTGGGTTAGGTGAGTTCACAATATTACTTAATGCATTAACTATTTATACGCAGAATATATAGATCTTATAAGTTTTCCATTTTCTTCATTTATTTGAAATAAAATTCTTTGCTTATTAGTAATTCTTTCGGACTTCGTTGAGGTACTTATATACCTCTTCTTAATTTGGTTTAGTCTGTTAAAGTTTTGATCTTGATTTTGTGGCCGATTAGTATCTCATTAAAGATGTTAGCTTCAATTCAGGTTTAATCTGTTAAAGTTTTGATCTTTGTTTTCTGATAGTTTAGTATTTGATTAAAGTAGGTAGCTTTTATTCAGGTTTAATCTGTTAAAGTTTTGTTCTTTATTTTGTGGTAGTTTAGTATTTGAATAAAGATGTTAGCTTTAATTCTTGATTTCTGATATGGGTTTTTCTCATTGCTTCATTCGGTTGTCTTATGGTTGAGTAGTTTTTCTTACTGCAGGATTTTATACTACTTGCAGTTCTGAATTCTTGGATCACTTAGTTAGAATACTGAAAACCTTTTTTTTTTTTTTATTTTTTTTTTTTAGAGTTTTCTCATTTCTGGTTACCTTTCTTTGATTCATTTTCTCTAATTTTCTCACTTAGTTAGAATACTTGTCACCTTTTGGTAAATTTTTTGGTATTTCTCTGTCAGCTGATTGTATTCTTCCTTCCTGCATCCGGATCCGTTTCACATTTGCTTCCATGAATTGGTTTTGTAATTTGTTTCTATACCCTTTTAATTTAAGGTATCTGAATTGCCATTTCCTTGATTCTGTTACTCGTTTGATAAGCAACAAAATTGTGAATGACAGAAAATGTAGATGATTCTATATGCCTAACCACTGACCTTTCTCACTCGTGGTGTGTCTTTACAAGACTTCATATAGTCAAATTGTTGCCTTTCTTGAGCAACTTTTACCTAATTGAAGTCAACATGTGGTTTAAACTTGTGACTGAGGGAAATATAGTAGGAATCATGATTTTGGTACTATTGGCTTAATCCTAGAAGAAATAACCCATATGAAAAGTGATAATGAGAGTCGATGCTAGCAGAAATATCCTCTCAAAATGTGTTGGTAATTATCTGTTCTCGTTGTTGCTATAGCCTATACTTGCTTGTACCTTTTATGCATTCAGTTTAATCCTAAGGATTTATTTTGATGACAGTTGACAACATGGCTTCTCCGACAAGAATTGGTCTTGCTGGCCTTGCTGTTATGGGCCAAAATCTTGCTCTCAATATTGCTGAGAAAGGATTCCCTATATCTGTTTACAATCGAACCACTTCAAAAGTTGATGAAACTGTTGAACGAGCTAAAAAAGAAGGAGATCTTCCTCTTTATGGCTTTCATGACCCAGAGTCCTTTGTGAACTCTATCCAAAAGCCTCGCGTCATAATCATTCTTGTCAAAGCTGGAGCACCAGTTGATCAAACCATCAAAACCCTTTCTTCTTACATGGAGAAAGGAGACTGTATCATTGATGGTGGCAACGAATGGTATGAGAACACGGAGAGGAGAGAGAAAGAAATGGCTGAGTTAGGTCTTCTTTATCTTGGGATGGGAGTTTCAGGTGGTGAAGAGGGGGCTCGAAATGGACCGTCACTGATGCCTGGAGGCTCTTTTGAAGCCTACAAGTACATAGAAGATATCTTACTAAAGGTCGCTGCTCAAGTTCCTGATAGCGGACCTTGTGTTACATACATTGGTAAGGGTGGTTCTGGCAATTTTGTTAAGATGGTTCACAATGGAATTGAATATGGTGATATGCAATTGATTGCGGAGGCTTATGATGTTCTAAAATCTGTTGGGAAGCTCTCTAACGATGAGTTGCAACAAGTTTTCTCAGAATGGAACAAAGGGGAGCTTCTGAGCTTCTTGATTGAAATCACAGCTGATATATTTGGAATCAAGGATGACAAAGCAGATGGATATTTGGTAGACAAGGTTTTGGACAAGACTGGAATGAAAGGTACTGGTAAATGGACCGTTCAGCAAGCTGCTGAACTATCAGTTGCTGCTCCTACTATAGCGTCATCACTGGATTCAAGATTCCTTAGTGGATTGAAGGATGAAAGGGTGCAAGCAGCCAAAGTTTTCAAGTCTAGCGGGGTTAGCGATATCCTTGTTGAACAGTCTGTGGATAAGAAGCAATTGATTGACGATGTGAGAAAAGCACTCTATGCATCAAAAATATGTAGTTATGCCCAAGGAATGAATTTGATTAGGGCAAAGAGTGTTGAAAAGGGATGGGACTTGAAACTAGGGGAGCTTGCTAGGATTTGGAAAGGTGGTTGCATTATCCGTGCTATATTTTTGGATCGTATTAAGCAGGCTTATGACAGAAATCCAGATCTCGCTAACCTGCTTGTGGATGAAGAATTTGCAAAGGAGGTAGTTGAACGACAGTCTGCCTGGCGAAGAGTGGTCTGCCTTGCTATAGGCTCGGGTATCAGCACACCTGGTATGTCTTCAAGTCTTGCTTATTTCGACTCATACCGGAGGGAAAGGCTTCCCGCAAATTTGGTCCAAGCTCAAAGGGATTACTTTGGTGCTCATACATACGAGAGGACTGATATGCCAGGGGCATTTCATACTGAGTGGTTCAAGATTGCCAAACAGTCGAAGATCTGAGTTTCTTCTGGTTACATTCTTGTCATTGACCTAATTGAATAAAGTTCATGTTGTCACTGAATTTGGGAAGAGAGATCCTGTGTATCACATCTTGTCATCTGGTCTCTCAGGTGTTGAAATTTTCCTATGTTTGTTGTGGAGCCTATTTGTATTTCTAGTCCTTGGCGGCTTTTTTCTCGTGTTATGTTTTCCAAGTTACTGAAAATTCTCATACAAGCAAAGAAAGTATTATCCCTTGTTTTGGATAAAGTTCTTAAATCTTTTTCTGTCCGTACTTTTGCTCTATCTTGACTTGCATTCTCATTTTCCTTAACCATTTAATGCATTTATCTTCTTCCTTCATTCTACATTGTTCGGGTGTGTTGCATATCTGATTCATTTGAAATATCTGTGCTACTTTACTTGAGGATCTTGATTAACCTCTGATTTTAAATCAGAATCACAGAAGATCTGGTCCAGTATATTTTTACATCATTTTGTATATGGGTAATTGACCTTTTGATAAGTTGCTTTATATTCGGGGATATCCATCTTTTGCAGCTATGCTGCTAGCGATCCTTTCCTTTTTGGGAAGTTACATGCAAGTTACCATATTGTCTTTAATTAGCTATAATATTTGGAAATGTACGAAGATTTTCATCACCGGATTCCACTTGGAGCTAGGGACCTCGTAATTCAACTAATGATCAGTAGTAAATGGTCACACTTGGTCCGGTGTTTTCCAGGAGTCTTCTTATATTGGTTGAAGACTTGTATATCGGGGTTGGGATAAGTGTGAGATTTAGAGAACCTCCGGTTTATCTTTAAAAAACAAGTAGTTTAGTGTTGGAATGAAATGGGCCCAAATAGAGCGAAATAATAGAGGATTCACATCCAACGCCAACTAATCTTTGATTAAGGCGTAGTTGATTGATCGATTGGTAGTAAGTGGACATTTACTGTAAGTATCAGACATCGGATCTGTTCTGCTTATATGGTGCCAATTTTTTAGCTCTGGGTACTAATATTTCACATTTGCTGGATGCAAGAACCTTGCCTATATATTTATCAGATTACATCGACTGGGAAAAAAATTAATCAGGCCAATAGTTCATAGCATATATCTAATCATCCCTAATTAATTGGAGTATTAGACTTATCAATTTTAAACCTCTTTCCCCCCAAAAAAAGAAAGAAAGAAAGAAAGCACCTCTTTCAACTTTTGTCTGTTCAGCCCAAGTTGGAGTCACTTGGCAAGGAGCAGATGCAGAAAATTCTGCCTTTAATTTCTCATGAGCAAATTTCAGTAAGCAGCTGGCCTTACCGAGACTTATTGTCCATGCCTCTGCATCTTTATCTATGTCCTTATCCAAGAGTATCCATGGAGCCTGTACATTTCTCCTTTCAATTTCCGTTGCCCTCTACACAGATCGCATTTTTAGAAAATCGTCTCTTTGTAAGTTTCTTATATCTAAGTGGGTCACTTTAAAATGGTTGTGCTTGAGTGAATTCGCTAACTTTTGTTATAGACAACTCGTGTTTACACCTTCAACTTGTCGCAACATGAGACGCGGCTTTTCTAAACATCGTCTGAGGACCTCTACTCGTACATTGTGCATTTAGCCTGAACTCAAGATGTTTGCTAGCTTATGTGACAGATGTTTGAATTGTC
Source organism: Nicotiana knightiana (assembly GCA_005239525.1). Lineage (NCBI taxonomy): Eukaryota > Viridiplantae > Streptophyta > Magnoliopsida > Solanales > Solanaceae > Nicotiana > Nicotiana knightiana. Next base: position 92,441 of record ML388758.1, read on the forward strand.
AATTCTGTATGTCTTCTCCACATGGTCGGTTGTTCCATCAAAAGCTTTAGCTATATCATCTTGCTACTTCTACCTTATAGCCTCATTAAAAGTAACGATTCGAGATGTCAGAGAATCCTGAATGTGAGGTTTTGCTTCCGCGTATAACTGCATGCCATTGTTTTAATAGGTATGACACTGCAGAGGATCATAAACAACAAAAAACGCAGTGTAATACCACAACTGGGGTCTCGGAAGGGTAGTGTGTACCCGGACCTTACCCCACCTTGAAGGTAGAGAGGATGTTTCCGATAGACCCTCGGCTCACACACTGCAGAGGATCGTGCTTTTATTAAATACAGCACATGTTGTTTAAGTACTGCTGTAACTATGTTGAGTAGTTTTTGGATTTGCAACATGATTTGTTTTGCAGTTCATGTGTAATTAGCAAATCCGATCTCTGAAACCACCACCAAAATAGCAGATAAAATTTGAGAGATCAGACTAATTAGGTCTTGAACTCATTCCTTCTCATTTACCTTATCCCTTCCCTTTCGTTCGATTCTTTTAGACATAACTTGCTTTTCTTACTACATTTATGTAGCAATTCTTCCTATAAGGTAAGTTCTCCTACCAGTAGGTTGAAGCAGCTGGACAACCAGCTTAAAGGGCAGCCTGACGCACAAGGCATCCCACGTTCAAGCAAGGTCCGGAGAAGGGCCGCACCCCAAGGGGTGTGATGTAGACAGTCTGCCCTAATGCAAACATTAATGGCAGCTTCCGAGGCTCGAACCCGTGACCTATAGGTCACACGGAAACAACTTTACCGTTGCTTGCTCCAAGGTTCCCCTTCCTGCACAACCAGCTTTAAGTATCTGAAAACAAGAACTCATAAAAGAAAGACTCTTAATAAAAAAAAAAATTAAAAAAATAAAAATGAAAAAACTGAAAACATAAGAACCTCCACAATTTCCTGCTTCTTTTATTGGAATTCCAATAGCCATCATAGGCTGACTAGATTGAGGAAATTTATCGGTTGAGAAGAAAGGGATGAAAGTTGATATTAGAGTATATGCAGATATACCTCATCGGCGACACTCTTAAATCTTGACATTATAGGATATGTGATGCATTACATTTGTTGTTCATGATCTAAGTAGGTTTGCTCTATCTTTTACATGATTTCTTCTTTCACCATCGGAACTAAAATAAAAAAGTGAAATACTCCCTTCAAGATATCAACCCAAAATCTGATATCAGAAATGGACTAATGGCCGACGGTGAAGAATCAAATAAGAAGGATTTACAGTGATTGTGATATCTCAGTTTGATTTGAAATAACCATAACTTTTTCCACTCTTTGCTTTATGGCCTGGATCTTCTTTTGCTGCTTTTACATTCTTATCAATCAGTTTCTTCTTTGCCTGTCTATGTTGTTCCTTACTTGTGAACTTCCTGTTGTCTTTTTCTGCATGCTTTAATTCATGCTTCCCGTAACGTTGCTCTGTGCTTGTGATTACTCCTTGTTGACTTGGACCAGATGAAGCGTCAGAAGTCATGGAGTCGTCACTGCCACCACCTTCTTCAATATAATCAAGATTCTTGTATCCTGTCCTCGGAGTTCCTTCATCGTCGTCGTCATCTTCACCATGATTATAGTCACGATAAGGTGAACCGATATACATTGTCCAACCGGACTCATTACTGCTGCATTCTTCTGTTATACCTCCAAGTTGTTTAGGATACTCCATTACCTTAACTGGAAAATGAAAGGCATTCAAAGAAAAAATAAAAATGACTAACCTTCTTTACTCATTCCTCAATGCATGTTTAGCTGGAGCAGCACAATAGCAAGACAGACTGGGATTGTAAGATTCTCTTCTTTCTTTCACTTATTAATACTTATCTGTCACACCTGAAATACCATCCTCTTTACTCTCAATGTCTACCTCATAAATAGAGAAGTAGCTTCTGAAATGGAAATACAAGGAGGGTGTCCCATTCCAGAAATAGGTAAGAATGTGTATTTCCAATGTTCTTGATTAGATAGAAGAGGTCCTGTTACAGTACTCTTTGGTTATAAGAACCTTTAAATTCTTTGTCTGTTTCATCCACCAAGATCAGCCTTTCATGTGAGATATATGCATTGAAGCCAACTGTGTTTTGGTATCTTATATGAGGTTAAAAAATATAAAAAAAGACGGCCCGGGGCACTAAGCTCCCGCTATACGTGGGGTCCGAGAAAGGGCCGGACCACAAGATTCTATTGTACGCAACCTTTCCCTGTATTTTTGCACACCTCCTGTGACTTGGTCACATGACAACAACTTTACCACTTACGCCAAGGCTGCCCTTCGAGGTTAAAAATATAGCTTAATGTAAAATCCAACTTCCCCTATAACCAGTCAAGTTTTTTGGTACTTCTGTTTTGTCCTTTGTCTGCCCTTATCTTTCACCTCATAAAGCAGGCATTTGTCTTTTGTTTTCTTTGGGGGTTAAAACTGAAACTCACAGTAAACTTCCTGAAGAACTTTTTGACTTTTGACAGTAGCTAATGAGTCAGCTATGTGATTATAGTTTGTTCAGTACCCCTTTGTGACTGGGGCCTTTGATGGGCAAAAAAGTTATTGGAGTAATCTGTTTTTTTACACTTTACTCATTTCATTTGTTCATCTCTTGCTACTATATCATAATTGGAAATTTGGGTTGTCTGTTGAATAAGTCTGACCTTCCAAGAAATGGGAGAACTTTGCTCTGATTGGTTATTTCTTGTCAATTGTCATCCTCTTGGTAGTAATCTAAAGAGTCTTCCCCACTTATATTCTTGTTTTTGGCTTATTATCTGTTGAGGTTAGACAGCAAAGGCCCCTTTGCATATTTTTCAGACTATATATATATATATATATATATATATAGTGGCTATGAAGGGGAGCCTTGGCGTAACTGGTAAAATTGCTGCCATGTGATCGTAGGTTATAGGTTCGAGCCGTGGAAACAGCCTCTTGCAGAAATGCAGGGTAAGACTGCGTGGTGTATACAAAAGACCCTTGTAGGCCGGCCCTTCCCCGGATCCCGCTGCACATAGCGGGAGCTTAGTGCACCGAGCTGTCCTTTTATATACAGTGGCTATCTTCTTTGATAGAATCTTGAATTTTTTTTCTTTCTCACTTTCTTGGGCTCCATATGGGGGTCAATTGTTTGGAAGTTATAAAAAATAAGGGGACAACATTTCCTTAGCTGGGGATTTGATTCAACAGCTTGTTTGCTTCCATCATGTGTTTCAAAACATTTAAATTATGGAAATCCAGGCTTCATGTGCAAGAACATTGATGCTTTTTGGATTGCAATTATATGCATGTGTTTTCATCAATTTTTTTTTTTTTTTTTTTTTTGTGGAAGTCATTCTTACACATCACCAAAATTCTATTCACAATCATTATCATAAATCTTGGTAATTAGGCACTCTCTAAACAGCTCAAAGACAGATAATGGGAATAATTATAAAGCATTTAATGATCTGGCAGTATTGAGTCATGACTATATGGATTTGGTTGGCTATTGGTTACATTGGTCCATGGATTTAGCTGTCTTATAATTAATATTAGAAATTTAGAATCAAGTGTAATCATCTTTATGGCTTGCACAAATTGTTCTTTTTTAGTTGGAAATAAAGCTTTAAAATCCTATTCCTCAATGTGACAGGTGAGGTTCATGCATTTTAAACTGGCATTATTAGGTTTAATCATTCATTTTTAAGTTCCATTATTCTAGATTTTTTTCACTAATAGAAATATTATTATCAGAAATGACCAACCAAAGAGCAAAGAGCCATGGCCAGTCTGTTAATTTAAGTATATTCTCATTTGTTCCATTTCTTGATGGAAATTGAACATGTTAAGATGAATTAGAACATGGGTAAAGTTAATTCTTCTTTTATTTTAAATTCCCTTTATTTTGTTGTTTGATTGGAGGGACTGAAGTATTCTCAACATAACATAATACTCCCACTACCTTTTGGGTTTGAAGGTTTTGCATTTGGTTGGTCCTACAAAAAAATCAGATAAAATGTGAAATAAGAACTAGGTAATCTCTTTATAATACTATAGTTATTTACTGGGTAACAATTCATAGAATATTAATCGTCATATAAATATGGTCCTTTCAGTATTATTTACCGCATAAAACGTTCTTGTGAATCAAACGACCAATAACCGGTTGTTTGGTTTGAGGGATAGAAATTTAATCTTTATACAACAACAACGTGTTAGTAAACTGTATTTATAAAATAATTCTGCAAATAATAAAATAATATTCAAACAGAAATATAAACGAAATAAAAACCAATTCGAGCCTACTGAATTCATAGTGTTTCCTTAAGGGAATTAATCCCTCCTAGTACCCAAGGTTATGGATTATTTCCTCCCATGATAAAACGAATTATACACTGGTGTAGTGGCACTCCAAACCCCAGTGTTTCAGCGAACACAAAGTTCGGTAGCAAATCACACTTACTGTTGCTTTCTTCGAAGTTAAAAATATGCAGAAGAAAGGAGGAGAAATCAGAAATTCGTATGGAAAATCTGAGAGAATGGACTTGTATTTATAGCCAAAGTTGTCATAGCATAAATGTCATAATATCAATGGCTATTTACTCAACAATAAAGAGGAAAAATTGAAGAGGGTAGTTAATTTTCTGTTACAAAAACAGAAAACTGAAAATTGGATAACTGAATTGGATTTAATATTAATATTTATTTTAATATTAATATTTTGTTATTAAAATAAATATTTAATAACATTTCTGTTAATATTTACTATTAACAAATAAATTTGGTCCAAAAATTAATCAATTGATCGATCATTTGACCAAATCCGAATTCGAAGCCGAGCGAGCGATCGACGACGACGGCGGCGCGAGACTTGCCTTCTTCTCAACTCTTTATGAGCTAGAAGAATAACAATTGTTTATATACCCATCAAAAACCTTTTCCTCTTCTCATATGGGACAATCAAGGAGGGAAACTCAAATATTACTCAAATACTTTATTTTTCCCTCCATTTCCCATTCACCCCATTTTAAGCATTAATAGCTTAAAACCCCAACAATCCCCCACATGAATGGGGAATGGCTATATCACGAAAGTATGCATGAAAAATTGTGTGATTCGCAAGCAACGATTAGTTGCATCTAAATAAGTAGGTTTCCCTTTGAACTTTCCGTAGTGAACTTATGTCGGATATACTCGATCAATCGGTAGATTTGATATCTTTGAACCGTCGAGATTTGGTGTATACCTAGACAACCATAAGTCACACAACCAACCCTTAACCGTCTTTGGTTCTCATTGTTGTGTTCGTTTCAGCCATGAATACCGCCTGGTCTCATAAGTGCATAGAGAACTGGCCTTGCAAAATTCTCCTTGAAGCGGCTAACACTTCACACTTACATAGGTGATTCCTAAACGTGTCATCCCGTAGATATACTATTTGATATACTCCGTATCAAATTTAGAAAATCATTAAAAAGCTTAATGTTTTATCCTTGGTACTAAACATTGTCTCATCACGAGAATGGACCAAATATTTAGTTGATAATGTTGAACCGTCATTAATGATTTTGTATGATCTCCTTGAACCTAGATCTTTGGATCTCCAGTATTCTAGGTAGAGTTACCGCCACTATGACTTGTTCTCGGCCATAGTCCCATTCCCCTTAATGATTTCTCAACTACCTCACTAGTTAGGCCTTTTGTAAGTGGATCCGACACATTATCACTTGACTTTACATAGTCAATCGTGATAATTCCTCTAGAGAGTAATTGTCTAACGATTTTATGTCTCCTTCGTATATGACGAGATTTACCATTATACATAATGCTCCCAGCCCTTCCAATTGCCTCTTGACTATCGCAATGTATGCATATTGATGCCAACGGTTTGGGCCAAAATGGAATGTCTTCCAAGAAATTCCGGAGTCATTCAGCTTCTTCACCGGCTTTATCTAAGGCTATGAAATCAGCCTCCATTGTAGAGCGGGCAATACAAGTTTGTTTGGACGACTTCCAAGATACCGCTCCTCCACCAATAGTGAATACATATTCACTTGTGGACTTGGAATCAGTTGATCCGGTGATCCAATTTACATCACATTATCCCTCAATGACCGTAGGATATTTACTGTAGTGCAAAGCAAAGTCTTGGGTATGTACTAAATACCCCAAAACTCGTTTCATTACCATACGATGAGATTGCTCGCATATCGACTCAATTTACTTATAACACAAGTTATATCTGGTCGTGTACAATTCATGATGTATATTAAGCATCCCAATACACAAGCATAATCCAATTGTGATATGCTTTGACTTTTGTTCTTTGCTAATGCAAGACTCACATCAATTGGAGTCGTTGCAACTTCAAAGCCCAAGTGCTTGAATTTTTCAAGTACTGTCCTAATATAATGAGATTGTGACAATGCCAGACCTTGAGAAGTCTTATGGATCTTAATTCCCAGTATTAAATCAGCAACTCCAAAGTTTTTCATATCAAACTTGCCAGTTAGCATACGCTTTGTCGCATTTATGTTGGCAATGTCATTACTCATTATCAGCATATCATCCACATATAAGCAAACAATGACTATGTGATTTGGAACATTTTTAATGTACACACATTTATCACATTCATTTATTTTAAAACCATTTGACAACATTGTTCGGTCAAATTTCGCATGTCATTGTTTGGATGCTTGTTTTAATCTGTAAAGGGACTTAACAAGTCTACATACCTTCTTTTCTTTACATGGAACCACAAACCCTTCAGGTTGTTCCATGTAGATTTCTTCCTCTAACTCTCCATTTAAGAAGGCCGTCTTAATATCCATTTGATGAATTTCAAGGCCATAAACTGCAGCCAATCCTACTAACGTTCGTATGGACGTAATTCTTGTAACTGGAGAGTATGTATCGAAATAGTCAAGACGTTCTCGTTGTTTATACCATTTGACTACGAGTCTTGCCTTATATTTCCATAATCTTTCATTTTCCTCTTAAAGATCCATTTAGAAACCAATGGTTTATTTCCAGGAGGAAGATCAACAAATTCCCATGTATGGTTGTTCAATATGGATTCTATTTCATTATTGACTGCCTCTTTCCAAAACAATGATTCCGAAGAAGACATAGCTTCTTTAAATGTTTGAGGCTCATTCTTCAATAAGAAAGTCACAAAATCTGGTCCAAATGAAATAGACGTTCTTTGACGTTTACTACGTCTTGGATCCTCCTGATTAAATGTACTTTCTTTTTATACGGATATATATTTTCAAAGAACTCAGCATTATCTGATTCTATAACTGTATTATTATGAATGTCAGAATTTTCTGATTTATGAACCAGAAATCGATATGCTTTACTATTGGTAGCATATCCTACGAAAACACAAGCAACGATTTTCGGTCCTATTTTTACCCTTTTGGGTTTAGGAACTTGCACTTTTTCCAAACACCCCACACTTTAAAATAATTCAAGTTGAGCTTCCTTACTTTCCATTTTTCATATGGAATGGATTGTGTTTTGCTATGGGGTACTCGATTTAGTATTCGGTTAGCCGTAAGAACGGCTTCCCCCCACAAGTTCTGTGGCAAACCAGAACTTATAAAAAATGTGTTCATCATCTTCTTTAATGAACTATTATTTCTTTCCGCAATCCCATTGGATTGGGGCGTGCAAGGGGCCGTTGTTTGATGAATAATTCCATATTCTAAACATGTTTCTTCAAAAGGATATTCATATTCACCATCTCTATCACTTTTTATCATTTTTATTTTCTTGTTAAGTTGTGTTTCAACTTCATTTTTTTATTGGTTGAAATTGCTTTATCTTTACTATTAAGTAAGTAAACATAGCAATATCGATTATTTATCTTTACTATTAAGTAAGTAAACATAGCAATATCGATTACTATCGTCAATAAAGGTTATGAAATATTTCTTTCCATCGCGAGATGGTATTGACTTTATGTTACAAATATTTGTGTGAATTAATTCTAAAGGATTTGAATTCCTTTCAACTGACTTATAAGGATGTTTAACATACTTAGATTCCACACATATTTGACATTTTGATTTGTTGCATTCAAACATAGGCAATACTTCCAAGTTAATCATTTTCCACAAGGTTTTACAATTGAAATGACCCAAACGTATATGCCATAATTCATTTGACTCAAGTAAGACGAAGCTGAAATTTTATTATTATTTTCAACAACCATTACATTCAGCTTGAAAAGGCCCTCGGTGAGGTAACATTTTCCTACAAACATCTCGTTCTTACTTATTACAACCTTATCGGATACAAATACATATTTAAAACCATTCTTAACAAGAAGTCCAGCAGAGACTAAATTCTTCCTAATCTCGGGAACATGAAGGACGTTGTTCAAAGTCACCACTTTGCCAGAAGTCATTTTGAGAAATATCTTCCCACATCCTTCAATCTTGGCCTTTGCAGCATTTCCCATAGAAAGAGTCTCTTCAGGTCCAACAAGAGAATAAGTATCAAAAGCTTCTCTAACAGCACAAACATGACGAGTGGCTCCAGAATCAATCCACCACTCTTTAGAATTGCCCACCAAGTTGCATTCGGAAAGTATGGCACACAAGTCATCAACATCATCATGCTTTTCAACCATGTTTGCTTGACCCTTCTTCTTGTCTTTCTTTTGGAGCACGACACTCCGTAGATTTGTGTCCGATTTTTTCACAGTTGTAGCAATTTTCACTGAACCGCTTCTTGCTTGGGTTGTTTTTCGGTCCAGAAGCCTTCTTCTTTTTGTTATCTTCAACAATATTTGATCCCATTATTGTTGAGTTTCCACGGCCTCTCTTGTCAGCAGCTTTATCGTCCTCTTCAATTCTCAACCGAACAATGAAATCTTCATGGGACATCTCCTTGCGTTTGTGTTTCAAATAATTTTTGAAGTCCTTCCACAACGGAGGCAACTTCTCAATCATCGCTGCTACTTGGAATGCTTCATTGATGACAAGACCTTCAATAAAAATTTTGTTAGTAAACATAATAAAATTAATACTACCAACATTAGTATTAATTCTACTTATACCTTCAGCAAGGAGATCATGAATAATCACTTGTAATTCCTGGACTTGGGTAATAACAGACTTGTTATCTACCATTTTGTAGTCCAAAAATTTTGCGGCAACGAACTTCTTCAACCCGACATCTTCAGTTTTGTATTTCTTTTCAAGCGCAATCAACAATTCTTTTGATGTTTCCATGCCACTGTAGACGTTATACAAAGCGTCCTCCAGTCAACTAAGAATATAATTTTTGCACAGAAAATCAGAGTGCTTCCACGCTTCAATCACGAGAAAGCGTTCATTCTCTGGAGTTTCATCGGACAACACAGGAACATCTTCCTTGATGAACTTCTGGAGACTTAGAATAGCCAAGTAGAAGAACATCTTTTGCTGCCAGCACTTGAAATCAATCCCGGAAATTTTCTGGGTTTCTCCACCAGTGCCAATGCTGCCGGTGTTGTTCGGCTCGTTGAGGCATTGGCAGTTACCATCGGAACAACTTGATTTCCATCGCCATTCGTCATTTTTGTAAAAGAATGACACAACCGTTAAAATCACGTAGATTTTAATCTCTAATAGAGTAGAAAACCACAAAGATTTTACTCCCCAGAAACAGTGAGTATAACACAAATACAGAAAATATAATAAATTCCTTAAACTTGTTAATAAACTGTATTTGTAAAATAATTCTGGAGATAATAAAATAATATTCAAACAGAAATGTAAACGAAATAAAAACCAATTCGAGCCCACTGAATTCACAGTGTTTCCTTAAGGAATTTAATCCCCTCCTAGTACCCAAGGTTATGGATTATTTTCTCCCAGGATAGAACGAATTACACACTGGTGTAGTGGTACTTCAAACCCCAGTGTTTCAGCGAACACAAAGTTCGGTAGCAAATCACACTTACTGTTGCTTTCTTTGAAGTTAAAAATATGCAGAAGAAAGGAGGAGAAATCAGAAATTCGTATGGAAAATCTCAGAGAATGGACATGTATTTATAGCCAAAGTTGGGCTGAAATCTGAAAAGGTGCAACTCTTTAGAATGGTTGTTTTTTGCAAAACGGCCATAGCATAAATGCCATAACATCAATGGCTATTTACTCAAAAATAAAGAGGGAAAATTAAAGAGGGCAGTTAATTTTCTGTTACAAAAATAGAAAACTGAAAATTGAATAACTGAATTGGATTTAATATTAATATTTATTTTAATATTAATATTTTCTTATTAAAATAAATATTTAATAATATTTCTGTTAATATTTACTATTAATAAATAAATTTGGTCCAAAAATTAATCAATCGATCGATCATTTGACCAAATCTGAAGCCGAGCCGAGCGGGCGAGCGACGACGATGCGAGGCTTGCTTTCTTCTCAACTCTTTATGAGCTAGAAGAAGAGCAATTGTTTATATATCCATCAAAAACCTTTTCCTCTTCCCATATGGGACAATCAAGGGGGAAAACTCAAATATTACTCAAATAATTCATTTTTCCCTTCATTTCCGATTCACCCTATTTTAAGCATTAATAGCTTAAAAACCCAACACAACATACCTAGTATTATCCTAGGGTTTGGGGAGGGTAGTGTGTATGCAGACTTTACCCCTACCTTGTGAGGATATAGAGGTTGTTTCCAATAGACCCTCGACTCAGAAAAACATAAGCACCACATTAATGAAAATATAGATAAGAAGGGACAGTACAAAAAAGCCATATAAAAGCAGAATAAAAATAACAAGATAGTAAGGTGATCAACAATGAAAGAAAACAAGGGTTAGTCATAAAAATCTACTACCAATAGAAAGCGAGATTGTGTGCCAATACTACTGTTATGAACACTCTAGACTAGCTATTCTACTACCCTAATTCTCGTCCTCCATATCTTCCTATCAAGGGTCATGTCCTCGGTCAGCTGAAGTTGCGCCATGTCTTGCCTAATCACTTATCCCCACATCTTCTTTGGCCTACCTCTACCTCTCCGTAATCCCTCTAATGTCAACCTCTCACGCCTCCTCACTGGGCGTTTGTGCTCCTTCTCCTCACATGACCAAACCACCTAAGCTGTGTTTTCCGCATTTTGTCCTTAATAAGGGCCACACCCACCTTGTTGCGAATAACCTCATTTCTGATCTTATTTATCCCGGTGTGCCCGCACATCCATCTTAATATCCTCATCTCTGTTACCTTCATCTACTGGACATGAGCGATCTTGACTGCCCAACACTCATCCTCATACAACATCGTTAGTCTGACCACCACTCTGTAGAACTTATCCTTAAGTTTTGGTGACACCTTCTTGTCACACAAAATACTGGAAGTGAGTCTCTATTTCATCCATCTCGGCCCAATACGATGTGTGACATCTTTTGCAATCTCCCCATCCCACTGAATAATAGACCCCAGGTACTTAACACTCCCTCTCTTAGAGATGACCTATGAGTCCAGCCTCACCTCCCCTTACCCTCCTTGAGTCTCGCCACTGAACTTACACTCCAAATATTCTGTCTTGGTCCTGCTCAACTTGAAACCTTTAGATTTCAGGGTCTGCCTCCATACCTCTAATTGTGCATTCACACCATCTCGCGTCTCGTCAATCAATACAATATCATCTGCAAATAGCATGCACCATGGCTAGGGGTGTTCATCGGTCGGTACGGTACAATATTTAGATAATTCAGTTCGGCATTTTTGGTACTCGGTTTCTTAAAATGCAATACCAATACCGTACCTAATTAAATTCGGCATGGTTCGATTTTTCTCCTTTCGGTTTCGGTTTGTTCGGTTTGGTAACTTCGGTTTATTCAGTTCGAATACTAACTACTGCATGGAGTCATAGATTGTAAGATTGTAAATTAAAATACTCAAAAGTACAAAACTAAAAATATTTGTTGACAAAAGTTTTGTCCAAAACTAGCAAATATTAGCCCAGAGAGAGAAAATTGTACATAAAAGAATAAATTTGATCATTATAAATGTCTTGTTACTTGCTTAGAGTTAATTAATGAACTTAGAGAATAAAGGAAAGTAAAATTTTATATTTTTATATTTATATTATAATTAATAATATGTGTATTTTGTAATATAATATATATTTCGGTACGGTATTGGTATTTGGGTATTTCCTTTTAAAATACCAAATACAATACCTAATACCAATATTTTTTAAAACTTAAACCAAATACCATATCGAATATAAAATACCAAAATTTTCAGTTTCGGTACGGTAATTTGGTAGTTACCAAATTATGCACAGCCCTAACCACGGCACCTCCCCTTGGGTGTGGCGCGTCAGTACGTCCATCACCAAAGCAACCAAAAACGGGCTGAGTGTCGACCCCTTATGCAACCCCATCACAACCAAAAAATGGTCCGAGTCCCACCCACTATCCTCACGCGTGTCTTTACTCCATTATACATGTCTTTAATCAACCTAATGTAGGAAACAAGTACACCTCTAGCCTCCAAACATCTCTATAAAAACCCCATCGAAACTTTATCGTCCGCCTTTTCTAAGTCGATGAACACCATATGCAAGTCCTTCTTTTTCTCCCTATACTGCTTAATCAATCTCCTAACAAGGTGGATGGCTTCTGTAGTCGAACGCCCCCGCATAAACCCAAACTGGTTCTCGAAAATAGACACAATCCTCCTCACACTTAGCTCTACCACTCTCTCCCAGACTTTCATAGTATGGCTAAGCAGCTTGATACCCCGATAATTGTTGCAATTGGATATGACCTTTGTTCTTGTATACACGAACCATCATGCTCCACATCCAGTCTTCAGGCATATTCTTTGTTCTAAAATGACATTAAATAACCTAGTGAGTTATTCCAAGCCTGTCTTCCCCGCACTCTTCCAAAACTCCACCGGGATTTCATCCGGCCCAGTCGCTTTGCACCTGCTTATCTTACGCATAGCCCCTCAACTTCGTCAACTCTACTCTGCCTCCAATACCCAAAGTCACAACGACTCTCGGAGAGTTCCAAATCACCCAGTACAATGCTCTTGTCTTCCTCCTCGTTCAAGAGACTGTGGAAGCAGGTCTGCCATCTCCGACAGATAAGCCCCCCATCTAACAAAACTCTACCTTCTTCCTTGATGCACTTCACTTGGTCCAAGTCTCGTGCCTTCCTTTCTCGCGTCTTGGCTAACCTGATCAACCTCTTATCCCCACATCGGCCCTCGAGTTCCTCATACAAACAATTAAAAGTTGCAATCTTTGCCGCCGTAACTACTAGCTTTTCCTCTTTTTTAGCCAACTTATAATGCTCCATGTTCGTCCTCTTCTCCTCCTCATTTTGATTATACAATATTTGGTTTAAGGTATAAACCGTTGCAATTAATACAAATTTACGGTGATTTAATACCTGAAACTAAATGAAGTATTGCTAATCCAAATACAAGTTATTTGAAAATTCATGAATTATACAAAATGTGGAACAAGAAAACCCTTGACATTGGCTCATCACCTTCTTTTAGTTTTATGAGTTCATTCGATTTACCTTTTTGACTCTTGTGCTAACTCATGCCTAACACTTAATAAAAAATACAAAAAGAAAAGAAGTCATAGAATGTACATTACCTCCATAAAGTTTGAAAAAAAATTTAACAGAATAACCATTTAGATGACGAGAGATTATACATTATCTTAAAAAAGCCACAAAACCAAAGTAGAGAATTAGGTTTTCTTCACGAATCAAACTGAATCAAATATTTGAGTTTTAATCGCATTGGGCTCAAATTTAAATCAAATCTAGCTTGACAAGTTTAATTTCTAATTGAGCCAATTAAACAGCTCGTCAACATGTGGTTACGGATTAATAATACAACAATATAATACGAAGACTGTAATATAGTCAATAATAATAGAAAAATTAATTATGTAAGGAATCAGAAAAGAAGTCACGTGAAATGAACCGGTGTATTATGTTAATTACACTCGGTAGTTGATTTACAGCCTGAATATCATCTATCATAACAACCATGCAAAAATGATTTTAATTTGCCTATGCATGAAAAATTATTTTTATAGAGGCTAAACGTGAAACAATTAATTTGCTAAACACAATAATCATTTTAAGTAAGGACCTCGTTCCCCTATCGAATCAAATCAAAAAGGGCATGAGCGGTGTGCCCTATGTTGAGTGGGGGGAGGGGAAGGTGCCCCTTCTGCTAAGTTGACGTCTGGCGTGACGTCGTCCTTGTGGACGTATTACATATCCTACTCGAAAGATCTTAGATCTTGGTAATACGATCAATTTAGAAAACATGATTAGTGCCAT
>ML388758.1:111806-115298 GCA_005239525.1 Nicotiana knightiana
AGAGTGGTCTGGCAAATGTCTAAAAGTCAGATTAGATGAAGGGTATGCAATAAGATTGTATTTTCCAAAACACATTCTTTCTAAAGTATTGTTTACAAAATTGTGAGGTCTAAATTGTACATTACCCAATACTGTCTGTTTATATAAGTCTGTACTGATTGTCTGGATACCCTTGCCCTTGTCTGAAATTTTTGTTGGCCTCATGCTGTAGAAAATAAAGTAGGGTTATTTGTTAGCCTACTTAGTTGGTCTGCTAGATTATTGTCTTTTCCTTTTATATGTTCAAATTTATATTGTATATAGAAATTGTATCTAGGAAGTTTAACCATCTTCTTTTACTGCTACTTTTATTATTAGTCATTTTATGAAATTTTACAATTGCTTCGCAATCTGTTCTAACTAATATTTCTTGTTTATTGAGAATATATAGTCTAAACCTATTAATCCATATATTACTGTTAATATCTCGGCATCTATACTACTCATATTTCCTTTTTCTTTATATTTTCCATTATGGTATGCACATATTTTCTCTTCTTTTTTTATTACTATATTTATTGGGTCTAGCCTTTAATATAGCTCCCCATCCAGCTAAACTACCATCCGTTTCTATTATAATATAATCTGTCTCTAATGGTAGATTTAGATCAGGGATTTTTTTTATCATTTCTTTTATTTTTTGGACAATCTTAATATCTTCTGTATTGAACTGTTTCTGTCCTTTTATACCTGTCTTTGAATATAAGGATCCAGCTATTTTTCCTAAATCTTTTATAAATGGTCTTGCATAATTTATAATTCCTAAGAATTTTTATAACTCTTTTGTATTATTTAGTTTATCTGGCATTTCTAAAACCTTTTTAGTTATATGCGGTTGTAACTTTACTTTTCCCTCTCCTAGGGTTACTCCTAAAAGTTTATATAATTTTTACATAATTTCATCTTTTTCTTGCTAATTATTATTTCATTTTCTACAAAAAGTCTAAAGACTGTCTGTAAGTGCCCTAAATGTTCTTTTATATCTTTACTAAAAACTAATATGTCATCTACGTATACAAGTACAAACTTTTGTATTCTCCAAAGATATTATCCATTTTTCTCTGGAAGATCAGCGGTGCCGTTTTGAGCCCAAAAGTCATTATTAGCCATTCAAAATGCCCTTCTGGACAAGTGAATGCCGTCCATTCTATACTATCCTTATGCATTTTCACCTGCCAGTATCCTGATTTACAGTCAAATTTACTAAAGATTCTTTTTTCTTGTATTCTATTTATTAATTCAGTTTTATCTAGTAATTTATATCCGTCTGTGTTCGTATTATCATTGAGTCTTTTATAATTTATTACCATTCTAGCCTTTCCTCTTACTATTTCGCTATGGTTTCTTACCATAAACACTGCTGATTTGTGTCTAGATGTTGATCTTCTTATTACTCCTAATTCTAATAGTTCTTTAATTTGGATTTTGAAATCCTCTATATCTTGATTCGTTGCTTCTATCGAGGCTGTTTTTATTACATAATCTGGATNCTACCTCCCTCTTGTAGTTTAATCGGTTTTCCTATAGACATTCTTTTACCTATTGGTTTTACATTTTCTTGAGCAGTCTCTCCGACCCTATATACTCATCTTCTAGGTATATTACCTGTGCTAGTGTCTACCGTGAATGATTGTTGAGGAGTCTTTTGGAAGGTGTTGAACTTGTAGACTCCATTAATTCTTTTTTATTAGAGATTCTATTTCTATGTCATCATTTTCGTCTTCTACGTCTTTTATTATTCTATTCATTTGTTCTAATTTTCACTGAATATCATATTCTTTCCTATATCCAATATTATTTGTTCTTAGTTCGCATCTTTTAAAATGTATTTTAACTTCTTCTAAGTTTAAGTCTCTTGATTTACAACCTTTACATTTGAAAAGTTTTCTTTCATTATTTTTATAAATTTCTTTAGCTTTTTCTATTGCTATGTCTACTTCAAACTCATCTTCTGGTAAAAATTTTTATATTCATCATTTCGTTGTTTCCTTCATCTATAGTACTTTTTGTTGTACTTTCTTCATTTATCCCTTTTTGGGGTGTATAATTATAATCTGTAAATCTAATTGATGTTTCTCCCTTCGAGTTAGTATACATTAGATGAGATTCTGGTTTTAAAACCTTCTTCTTATTAAAATTTTCTAGATTCCATTCTAATCCTGCGTACTCTTCGGGGTCTATTTTTATTGTCTTTATTAGTTTAATTCTTTTATTTCCCATTACTTCTACTACATCATCTATTTTTAGTCTGAATTTAGTATTACTATCATCTGTCATTTTTTCCTAAAAATCCTATACACATTAAGAGATTATTTCTGTTAGTCATTTCTTCGTATTCTTTAGTCTGTATTCCTATTTTTATGTTTTTTCCGAATTCTAGCATATTCATCATAAAGTCTGGGCTTATATAAAAAATTCCTCCATTATTTGTCATGTCTACCTCTGTTAATCCTATTATAGATTTTTTTAATTCCGACCATCTATCATCATATACTACTACTAGGACTTTTGTTCCTAAATTCTTTCTAGTTAATCCTTTAAGTCCTATAATTATTAGTCTCATATGCATTAAATTCTTTTTAAACCTTTTTACTTCTTTCATTGATTCTGGATAAATTAGGCTTAAAGTTGTAAAATTGTCTCCTATAGCTGATATCTGTTCCTCTCTATAGTGTTTGTATAACTGAGCTGTATTACTGAGCCATCTAGTTTTGTATAAGATTTTTGGGTCTAAGAGTCTTAGCTGATTTTGTTGGAAAATTTCTATATTCCTATCTACAGCTATTATTTCATCTAACTGTTGATTATCTTCTTCTTTTCGTCTGCTTAGTATTCTTGATAATACATTATTACTTAGTCTATTTTCTGATCAACTTGGTCTCGATCTAGCTGAAAGAAAGTCCATGCTTCTGCTTTTTACTTATTCTTTCTTTTTGTGGCGTTATTTCTATTTTTTCTAATTTACTTATCAAGTTTTCTATTTCGTAACTATTACTAGGAATTTCTATTTAACACTTTCTAGGAATTGAAGGGTATAAGCCGAAACTTCTTCATTTAGCTGCAGTCAAACCAACATTGCAAGGGTATAGTATTTTTTTCATTGAATAATATTAATTTTGAATCATTAGATTATGTGAAAGATTTTTTTTTTTTTTGAATTCAAAAAGAGAGATGTTGGTTTCTAATTGATAGTTTCTATAGCGATTTTTTTGGGTGGAATATAACGATTTTCAAGTGTAACAAAAAGTATATTTTAAAAAAAAAATGGTATGACGTGAAATAGTTATTTTTAAAATGAAAACAAATTATTTTGAAATGGAATTATTTTTATATATAATTTACCATATATAATTGACTTTGTGGTTAAGCCAAGTAGCAAACTAATAAATGTCAATAGTATATGGTAACTTTATTCTATATTTGACTATGTTAGTCAAATGCAAAAAAAAAACA
>ML388758.1:115516-138844 GCA_005239525.1 Nicotiana knightiana
TGATTATCGCATATTGATTTATTTAATTTTATTCTTTTGAATTTACATGAAAAAAATGAGTTAGTTCTTTGGAGCTTGTCAAAGTGCATAAGAATTACAACCAAACCTTACGTCGAAATTCTTACTGACCTTCGGCGTCGAAATTTACATATATATATATATATATATATATATATATATATATTATAGATAAAGTTTTTAAATTTGAATTAAAATAAAAAAAAATTATCTTTTGTTACCATGTTATCATACTTAATTCGGTTAATGATCATATGCAATTATATTAGGAATTTTTTTTATCTTAATTAAAATTATGTAAATACTACTTCGTCTCTGGCAAAAAAAAAAAGGAACTCCATATAACTATAAACTTTTTTACATTTAACATCCTATAATTATAGTTCTTTAAAAGCCTATAGCTAGATTTGAATAAAGCGAATTTCTTTTAAAAATAAATATAATATATAGGGTACACGTCTATGTTTATCTAGATAACAAAAACAAAAGTTTAAAAGTTGATAAAAATTTACTTACATATATAATGAATTAAACCTACATGCTGGAGAAAGAAACATTACAAAAAATTAGTCGATATTCAACACAAGTTATATTTTTTCTTTTTGAAAAATATTTGTTTAATTTGAAGAATCAATTTATATAAATGGACATCAAACAAATAACAAAATTTTGGCTATATAATTGCTATCATTAATTTTTATTTAACACTTTCTAGGAATTGAAGGGTATAAGTCGAAACCTCTTCATTTAGCTGCAGTCAAACCAACATTGCATGGGTGTAGTATTTATTTCATTGAAGAATGTGATGAGCCAAGGGGTCATTTTATGAATTAAGACTCTATTCTAGGCTTATTAGCTATAAAAAGACTAATTTTAACTATCTCAATTTGTGTGCGCAGTCCGTGCGTGAAACCGGAAAGCTTTTATGTGAAAATATGAGAAATAGTAATTTTTAGAATTTAGAGTTTGGTTTTAGTTGACTTGAGTCAACATTTTCAGTAAACGGACCCGGATCTGTATTCCGACGATCCCGAAAGGTCCGCAGTAAAATATGGGACCTGGGTGTATACCCGAAACTGAATTCCGAGGTCCCTAGCCTTAGAAATTAATTGTTGAAAGAAATTGTTTTGCTAGATTTTTAATGAAATAAAGAAATAAGTTAATGTTTGAAACCGTTGGTATCGGGTCCATATTTTAGTTTTGGAGCTCGATACAGTTTGTTATGATTTTTACATCATGTCTGCGAAATTTGGTAAGAATTTGAGTTGATTTGACGTGATTCGGACGTTTGGTTGAGAAATAGTGAAATTTGAGCATTCTTGAGAAAAATGATGAGTTTTGAGGTTAAATCCATGGTTTTAAATGTTATTTTCATGATTTGATCGCACGAACAAGTTCGTATGATATTTTTAGACTTGCGTGCATATTTAGTTTAGAGCCTCGAGGGCTCGGATGAGTTTCAGATAGGCTACAGAGTGTTTGGACTTGAAAAAAATCTGTTGGTGCACCATTTCTGGTGTGCCCGCACCTGCGAGCCTTGAGTCGCAGGTGCGAGTGCCTGCCCGCAGGTGCGACTTTGTCCAACTGTTCCTTGTTCCGCAGATCCGGAATATTCATCGCCGGAGCGGGACCGCAGAAGCGGAAACCCGTCCGGAGATGCGGCCCCAAGGGCCCAGTCCCATTTCGCAGAAGCGGCCACTGTCTGCACCTGCGGATGCGCAGATGCGGCCCAAGCACCGCAGGTGCGAGGATCGGGCAGTGGGTTCACTTATTTATAACCCCAGCCCTTTTTCTTCATATTTTTTGAACTAAGAAGACCTAGAGGTGATTTTCTTCACACAAATTCATCCCCAAAGTGTTGGTAAACAATTCTAAACTTATCTCTTTCAATTACCCAATGATTTTCATCACTTTTCAATCCAAAATCAAGAATTTTCATGGTAAAAATTGAAGGTTTGGGTAGAATTAGGGAATTTTGTAAAAATCGAATTTTGACCTCGAATTGGGGTCGGATTTAGAAACTAATTGCATATTCGGGCTCGGGGTGAATGGGTAACAGAATTTGGTCTGAACCCCGAATTTGGACCAAGCGGGCCCGGGGTCAGGTTTTAACTTTTTTTCAGAAAACTTAGGAAAACCATAAATTTTCAGCAAAGTTGGTTCCTTTAGCATTAATTAATGATATTAAACTAATTATGATTAGATTCGAGTGTGTTGGAGGTGAATTTGAAAGGAACAACGGTAATTGAGCAGTGAGTGGCCGGCGGAATTGAGGTAAGTGTTGTGTCTAACCTTAGTTTGAGGGAATAGGTATTGTATGACTACTTGTTACCTGTTTGTTTGTTAAATCCAATGTAGGTGAGGTGACGAGTACCTATACGTTGTGGTCAGGTCAACCATGCGAGTAAATGTTATTTCTTGTTATTCTGGTTGTCTTAAAGCCTATCATCTGTGATTATTGTTGTTAGTGAAATGTTGAGAACATTGAGTTGAGATTGAAATGATAAATGATGATAGTAACCATAATGAAATATTGATTTCTTGTGAAATTCCTTTGAGAACATTGAGTTGAGATCGACATATTAAATGGTGATAGAAATTATGATGAAGTATTGTTTCTCGTGAAATCACCTTTTATGTTGTTGATGATTTGATGAGATTGTGAGGAAGAGTGTAAAGCACGGAGGGTGGCGTCGTGCATATCTTAATTATATTGTGAGGAAGAGTCAAAAGCACGAAGGGTGATGACGTGCATGATTTATTTATAAGGTGAGGAAGAGAGTAAAGCACGATGGGTGATGCCGTGCAATTCTTAATTATAATATGGTGAGGATGAGGGTAAAAGCACGAAGGGTGATGCCGTGTATTCTATTTATTATTTGGTGAGGCTGAGAGTAAAAGCACGAAGGGTGATGCCGTGTATTCTATTTATTATTTGGTGAGGCTGAGAGTAAAAGCACGAAGGGTGATGACGTACAAGTTTACTTTCTATCTTTAATTGCTAAAATTATTGTTGATCACTATCTGTGTTTGCCTTATTGCCTCCTCATTCCTTATGTTGAAAATTTCCTATCGCATGCCCCTTTCCCATTAATTACTGTTTACATTCTTTAATTGCTATTATTTCCTGTTAACATGATTTTGATGTCCAGGTTTTATGTGGTGTCTTGTCCTAGCCTCGTCACTACTTCGCCGAGGTTAGGCTCGACACTTACTCATTACATGGAGTCGGTTGTACTGATACTACACTCTGCACTCTTTTGTGCAGATCCGGGTACTGACCAGAGTTAGGAGATATCAGTAGCTGTGCATTTTTTATCGGAGACACGAGGTAGATCTGCTGGCGTACGCATACTCCTGGAGTCTTCTCCTATTCACTTAGATATTGTTTTATTTCATTCGAAACAGATACATTATTTCTTTCAGTCCATTTATTTGTAGTATTCGTTAGTAGTTTGTGAATTGTGCACCAGACCCTGGGGTAGTTTCATAGCTATATATGTAGTTCGTGGTTCGGTTTAATTATGATCTTTATTAGTATTCGTATTTAGTCTGAATTATTCTATTATGGTGAAGTATCTTTAAAAGGAAATGGTTAGTAAATTTCTAACATCGGCTTGCCTAGCAAGTAATGTGTTAGGCGCCATCACGATCCCGTGGTTTGGAAATTTGGGTCGTGACAAAGAATATTAATTTTGAATCATTAGATTATGTGAATTTTTTTTTCGAGAATTCAAAAGGAGGGATATTGGTTTCTAATTGATAGTTTTTATAGCGATTTTCAAGTGTAACAAAAAGTATATTTTAAAAAAATTGGTATGACGTGAAATGGTTATTTTTAAAATGTAAACAAATTATTTTGAAATGAGATTATTTTTTAAATTATAATGTAATTTTTAAAATAAAAGATAAGATATTTTTAAATTTTAGTAGACAGTTTTTTAAAATAATTATAATAGAAGTAATATCATGGATAAATCAAGAAACCGAAATCTTATGGATTATTACATAAATATCCGACCAGATTTATTGTTTACTTTTTATAGCTAATATACATAGATGATATACCGATTACACACGATTATACGACTGTTATATATGAATTATATATAAATTACACATCCTCAAATTTTAAATTTAAGTGGTTGGGTGAGCACCTGTTTAGTGTTAAGTTATGCGTCTTTTGTTTTGATGATTTGACAAACTTCATGAGAGAACCAGATAAGGAACCTGATACTATTAGTTTTCTTGTGTTCAAAGTAACCAGTCTGATGTCTGGTTCAATTCTCAACAAAATCAGATAAAGGAACATCAGAAGGAACATATATGGATCAGTTCCCCTGGTCGTCATATAGTCAACTCTACAGCTTTAAACATTCTCAAGACCTTAAGATCACAAGGTTTCAGGTTGGGATCCAGTTTGGGATATGGCTCAACTCTTCAGAGTCGAAGGAACAACTGAGGGAATAGGTGCCTACCAGGTCTCGAGGTGACTATACAAAGTCAACTCTCCAGCTGGAAAGTTGCTTCCTGCACACGCTACAGTACATGAACAGGGCAACAATCAACTTTCTGTGGAAAGCTTTTTACCTACCTTGCTTACATCATCCAAGTTATGTCACAAATGAGATATTAACATCAAGCAAAGGAAAAACAAATTACTTGCACATTCAAGAACTCATCAAGTATTCTCTCAAGTGTGTGTCAATATTGCAAGTGATTCTCAAGGACATCAAGAACGAAGAACAACATAACCAAGGACCAGGTGCAAAGATTGAAGATATCTTAAGTCCTTAGGTTTGTTGAGTCTTTGTTATTTGTTCTTTATTTGTAACTTCTACCCAGCTTACTTTGAAGCATTTCTATTGAAGATCTTTTGTAAATCATAAACATTTGAGTTTGTGTTATGACTAGAGTTAGTCATAGGTTGAAGTATTTGTAATAAGTGTGTTGCAAAGTGGCTTGTAATAGGTGTATTACAAGTTAGTGAGGTTGAAGTCTTTGTAATAGAGTCATTACAAAGTGGCTTGTAATGGGTGTATTACAAGTTAGTGAAGTTAAACTCCTACTAGTGTAGGTCGTGGTTTTTATCCCCTTGAGTAGGGATTTTTCCACGTAAAAATCCTGTATTTTTTATTTACTGCCGATTTACTGTGGGAACAAATAGAGAACCTGGTTTCCTATACTGTTTGGTTTTACAGTCTGTTGCTTACGGTGGGAACTGATAGAGAACCGGGTTCTCTATATAGTTTGGTGGACGCTTAGTTTCTATCAATTGGTATCAGAGCAAGTTCTTTCTAAAGATTTAACACCTAGAAAGGATCCTCATAATGGCTGCTCCACCAAACTTCGAGGAAGTACAATCAACCTATAGACCCCCAAGATTCAACGACCAATACTATGGCTGGTGGAAAACAAGAATGCATGACTTCATTATGGCTGAGGACTCAAAGTTGTGGGATATTTAAAGAAGAGAGCCCAAGAAGTTGAAGAACCTGGTTCTCAAGGCTGCCAACAAAGACTCAAGTAGTGATGAATCTGACATGGAGTATCTCACTCGAAGTTTCCAAAAGATGATTCGAAAAAATGGTCGGATTCCAAAGAAAGGAAGTTCCAGCAGGAATTTCAAAGAAAATGATTGTTGCCATAAGTGTGGAAAGTCTGGACACTTCATTAAAGACTGTCCTCTTCATAAGCAGGATCATTATAAAACTAACACTGATAAGGTGGATAAGAAGAACCAGGTCCCTAACAGGAAGTTTAAAAGAAGAGATGTTGCTGACAACATGGTGAAACAAGCTTTGGATGACTGGGGAAATTCCTCCGGTGAATCTAAAGGTGAAGATGACCAAGGAGATACAACTATGATGGTTGTTGACAATGGATCTTCAGAATATGAGTCAATCTTTGCACTCATGACCAAATTTGATGATGATGAGGACAAGGAGGAAGATGAGGTAAGTTTTTTTGATGTTCAAAGAAATTTGAAAACTTACTCTAAGAAAAAATTGATGTCCTTAGCAAATGTGTTGATTGATGCCTATCATAGCCTCGTTAATGAGAAAAATGCTTTAATAAAAGAAATTGGTGACATAGAACAAGAGAGAGATAATATGGCAGTTTCCATTGTAGATTTGAAGGAACAAGTGGAAGAAGTAACTAGAGAAAATAACTTGTTGAAAACCCAAACGAAAAAATGGATGGACAACACTAAGGGTAAAGAAGTGACTAGTGAGGCTCAACTTGAGCTTGAGAGTGAGCTTAAGAAAGTTAAAACAAGTCTTGTTGTTGAGCTTGAAAAGAATAAACAAATTCAGGAGGATTTGAAAAGGGTTAAAAATGATCTTGATAAGTCACTTAATTGTACCTGGTCCTCTGATGTAATAACGTCTTTGTACAAGAGTAATGGTGAAAACAAGCAAGGAATCGGGTTCCAAAGGGCTAAAACCTCATATAATCCCATAGCAAGTATGTAACTGTGGCTGATAATAGATTGTGCACTTACTGTGGTCAAACGGGTCATTACAAGGACTCTTGTAAAACTAAAATTCAGTCTTTTCAGAAAAATAAAGTTTTTGTTGAAAAGAGGCATACTGATGAGGAACCTGGTTCTCTGAAAAGAAAATATGTGTTGCCTGCATGGGCAAAAAAAAGTTTGATCCGCCCGTTCTATCATTATAGTGTGCAGGCTGAAGTGAGAGGTAGCAGTCAAAAAAAATGGTACATGGATAGTTGCTGCTCTAAGCATAAAATTACAAGAATGAATGATTTCCTCTCACTCTAGGCCTTCCAAGGTGGGAGTGTGTCCTTTGGAAACAACAAGAAGGCTACATTCTTAGTGTTGTCAAAATTGAAAAAACACTCTCCCATGCAATTGAAAATATGTACTATGTGAATGGATTGAAATATAGCTTGTTGAGTGTCGCGCCCCCCTTTTTTCCCAAGCGCTCCTTTCGGGGCCGGTTGAAAGGTTTATGACATTAGTTGAGACAACTCGTTCCTTTTGGGAAAGGAGTTTGCATATTTTGAAGAGTCGCCACCTAACGATTTTAACGATGTGTTAGGGCACCTAAGGGGTTCAATTACAACTATGTTACTAACCAGAGATTGGGTAAGGGCTTGAAATTATCCTAAGGGGAAGGTGTTAGACACCCCTCAGGATCCACAAGTGTGGTTCCTGGCCAAATGGTTTCTGCGAATTTGTACGGCTTAGCAAACAAAGAAATAAAGGCTCAAATAAGAAGGGATTTAAGTCTTAAGCATACAGATGTTTGAAAATAGTAAAGAAGATTAGATTTTGAAAGAATTACGATCTAAGCATATAAAAGGTATCCTAGGTTTATAATAATATGGATCACATCAATGCAATACCCGGTAATCACTCCTCGAAGAGGGGCTACACGTGGTATTAGCGCAATGGTCATCATATCCATATTCTTCCATTTCCCACCCCGTGAAAGTAACTAAATCGAGTGTTGGTCTCGACCTCTATTGTATGCTGTTACCCGTCCCTTCCTATCACTCCCGGAGGAAATTAGGACTCCTATACTAAAGGAGGTGTTAGGCAGACCCTCAGGTTTTAAATGTGAAAATGCTAAATCGACATATAATAAACAAGTAGGACTGCAGATAAAAGGAAAGCATGGAAAGCAGATAAATGCTCAAGTATTCCTTCACACACAGTACACATAAACAACATGTCTCATACACAACTAAGGTCCATATTAATTCAGAATCCTAAAGCATGGTATCTAGGTGATTTAAAAATATCAAAGAAACAGGCCTTTTGTTTCATAACTCAGAGAGGAAATCTTAATCAGGCTTTCCTACTGGTTTTAAGCATGCTGACATTTGAACACTAATCACAAAGGATAGTTCTAATTTTATTTCTTTAACTGATTTCCTAAGGCTTTCCTAGGTGTTAAATAACATGCAGCAGTAGTTAGACTAGGTGTTGTTAAGAGAGTATGAATGAAATCCTAAGTCATGGTATCTAATGCACAGGTAGGGATGCAGAATACAGAATCCTAAGCGGGATTTCTAAATGCACAATGATTACAGCATTAAGCACGATTTCAGAATATGCAAGAGGGGTAGTTTATTTTAGTGTCGTTTATCCTAAATAGGATCTCTAAGTGCGCATAGCAATATGAAACATGATTGCAGAAGATACCAATTATTAACATTATTTACCCTATCATAGAATTTTTCTAAGTGATGAATGGCAGTACTGAAACAAGATGCTGAAATAGTGTTCATAAAGCCCAAATAGCATGATTGCATAATATGGTTTGCACATATTGATCCTAAACATGATTATATTGCGCAAATAAGGAGTGTAAACCTAATAGCATAGTTTCTACCCTTTAATATACTACAACATGCATATCACCCACCCATTTTCACTATCTGACCCCAGAGTTGTTTACAATTAATTATTACAGACCATGGGATATGAATTACACAACTGAAATGGAAGAAAAATAAGAAGTTAATTATAGGGAGCCTATAGAATAGGCCCAGATCTTCATGTCCTCAATGCCAAGTAATGTTGCACAACCTTTTCACAATCCGGGTGTGTCAGAGTTTCCTAAGGACCTCAAGGATCCCGGGCAGTGCTCACACCCAGATTTCATAGCCAAGATAGAGTAAGTGCAGTATGGAATGACCAGCCTTTGTGTGTCAAAGTTCAAAGGGAACTCAAGGGTCTCAAGGCAATGCTCACACAGAGGGGGTAGAACCTAGACTTCTATGAGTATATGTGAGAGTGCTTGACATAGTTTTGAAAAGGTTAAGTAAGAAAACAGTTTTGAAAAGGGTAAGCAAGAAAAATATTTTGAAGAGGGAAACTTGATTGGAATAATTTTATAACAAAGAAGTTTAACCACTAAAAGGGCAGGAACACCAATAAGTTCAACATCACACAAAGGACCAGGAATAGTCCAACAATCACAAGCAGGGGTAATGGGATTTGAGGGACAAATACAGAGCATGTGGGGGTAAACATGTAGTAGGCAGTACACAATTAGAAGTTCCTAAGGATTCAGGGGATTGGAGGATACAGTAGGGTATAGGATTATACTAACATAACAGGACCATATAGCTAAGATTATGATCACTAATGTACCAATCATAGGCATGTGGATTCACATAAGAAACAGGTGCTAAGTATACAGAAACATGTTGGTCATTGACAAGTAAAGCATAACTTAACAGGTAGAGGGGATTCAGGATCTTAATTACATGTTGAAAATACAGAATAGTAAATAGAAGCATATTAGAAACACAATAAATTGCAACAGTAATAGAAACATGTTGGTTTGAAGACTGAAATCTGAATTAGAACATACTAGTGAAGTGAAGAAAGCAGAAACACAAAGCAGAAATAGGAGAGGCACAGTAGTTAGCCTTGGCTTGTAGCCGGCTAACTTAGAATAGTAGCAAGTAGCACAAAAGAGAGAATAGAGAGCAAGTTTTAGTTGTAAGAGAGAGAGAGTTGAACAGATTAGTTGTTCTCTTTGTGTTAATGAGAAGTAATATATATATAGTTTTGAAAACAAGTAGACAATAAGGTAGGAATCAAAGTTAACCCTTAATTAAGGGACTGAGTATCAATGAGTACAAAATCAGCATAGGTATCCCTTAATTGAAGGAATCAAGTTCAAACGGTATTATGCAGACATCAAATAAGGAAAGGTACCATATGTGACTGCATATAGCATATAAGGAAATAACTTAGCATAGTACAAGTATGGGACATGCAATTGAGGCTAGATTCATAATATTTCAATTAGGGAAGTAATATAAGACTCCGTGTGATAGCATAATTGACCAAAATAAGGCAAGGAAATAATTTAAAGGTTGTGAGTACACGAAGTAAACACACAATAGGACAGGAAAATCAGAGATTTAAGTAAAAATCACACAGAATCAGGGATTCAATACTAGCACACAGTAAATGATTAAAGGAATTAACAAACGAACATGATATAACAGGGAGAATCAAAGAGTCAGAAACCCTAATGACTGTAGCAGCAAGAAATCACATAGGATTAGAGATTCATCTAAACAAAACAGTAACAACTAGAGGGATTAAATAGAGCAACTACAGCATAAGCAGAAGAAGCCAAAATCAAGAACCCTAATGAGCAAAAATAGGATAAAAATCATAGAAAACTCGGGACGTATTCATAAGAGACAGACACATATACAAATCAAAAGAGTAGATCAATAAAGGCAAACCTAAGATTATAATACAGTGTTAAAACTAAAGTTTTAACATAATAAACTATGAAAAAGAGATTTTAACAGAAACCGTTTAAAAATACGAGAAGAATCTCAGAAGAACCCTTAAACTTGAAGAAATCATTTTTGCAGAAAGGTTTTTTAGAAACCCTAGTTGGAAAACAAAAATCATTTTAGGAAAAATGGAAAACCCTTAAAGAAAACATAGAAAAAACTTGAAATATGTATAGATCTGTTACAGATCTAGAAAGATCTGAGGTTTTAGAAGTTAGGGTTTCAAAGAGAGAACCCAAAGAGGAGAGAAAAACTCAAGGTTTTACCGGTTTCCACCTCAAAGTGTAAGAACCTTACTCGGACGGCCATGGGTGGCCGGAAAATGGCATGAAGGACCATAGGTACGATTTGAACCGCTCCAGGTTCACCTGAGGACCTCAGGTCAGTGTCAAAGCCGGTGTGGGGTGATACATAGGCTAGGAGAGGTGAGAGGTCATGGTCTCCGGTGAGAGAGGTGGCCAGAGAAGATGAATAGAGCTCATCAGAAGGGGGGAAGGTGAGAAGGTTCTAGAGAGAACCGGGGATAGAGAGAGGGAGATAGAGAGACGATTGAGCAGGGAAAAAAGAGGAAGGGGGTAGTCGTCTAGGTCTAATTAAGGAAGGAGAGATCTGGACGGTTGATCAAATTTGATCAACGGTCAAGATTGACTCTGAGTTGGGCCGGATGAATAGGATATTGGGCTTGGGGTCTGATGGGTTATTTAATTAGGTTAGGGACCAGGTTTAATAAGGCTACAATTTAAATAAGAATGGCTATTTGTTAAATACCCATAAAAATAGATAAAATAATTAATAAAATAGCTAATAATTATATAAAATTAAATTAAGACTAAATAGGTAGAATTAAGGTAATTAACTAATATTTAAAATATAAAATGACTAACTATTGAATTACAATGGCATAAAATGTACAATTAGGCTATAATTGTAAAATTATTGTAATTATAGCCAAATAATGCCAAATTGGATAATCTGTGAAATAATTAATCCTAATAAGATTAAAAATGATATATTGAGCTAGGAAATATTTTGAAATTATTTGTAGTATACTTTATGAATAATTATAAAATACTAAAGAAATAGGAAAACAAATTGATAAAAATATGGAAAATTAGGAAAAAATATCATTCATTATGAAAAGTGATTTTGAAGGTATATATGCAACTTTTAAAATAGTTTGAGGAAAAATTGGGTATCAACAGCTGACCCTCTTTACCCGGGAAGGATGGAAGAGCTGTCGGGTAAAGACATGATGGCCAATTTTGACCGAGCGAAGCGGTTTGAAGAGGTTTAGGCCGCACCCTGGTTTCTGAGTTACCTACATATCCCTGGTTTTACAGGAATCAGGCTGTATGTAGTTCAGGATTCATCGCCGAAGCATACTGATGGAGCTTTTTACAAGAACGGACGTAACATATAGGACTGAATGAATAAACGGCTTACGAGATAATTAGAAGAACTGGAGTGGGATCGCTCATGCCGGGACGGTCGCTGTTCACCATATTACCTGCAAATAAATAATACAAGCATATATAGTGCATAATTTAAACATGATGCAAATTCCCGTCGGACCATGAATGATGTCTTTGGATGGTTAAGGATGACGTCCTGGGCCATGGATTGCTTGATGTAGGATCCGCAGGCCATAAAATGATGTTCTCAGGCCATGAGGATGGTGCCTCCGAACCATGATGCCCTTGAATAATGATATGCAAAATGATAAAAAAGATCCTCAGACTATGACATGGTGTTCTCGGGCCATGAAGATGGTGCCTCCGAATGATGACGCCTTTGGATAAGTTGGCGGTATTTCAGGCCATGAAGATGCAATAGTATGATGCTTACAAGACAGAGCTTAGTCTTGCAAATTAAAAAGGCAGAGCTTAGCCCAAAAGGAAAGCGCAGTAAATAATGTTAGAGGCATTGGTTGCTTTTGAGAAGTAAATGGGAGGCAGCGTTTAGCCTCGGAAGGCAGAAAGGTAAGATGCGAATGCAGATGGAGGTAGCGTTTAACCTCGGAAGGCAGAATGGTAGCTTTATGCAAGATGCGAATGCAGCGGGAAATAGCGTTTAACCTCAGAAGGCAGAAAGGTAGCCTTATGCAAGATGCGAATGCAGATGGAGACAGTGTTTAGTCTCGGAAGGCAGAATGGTAGCCTTATGCAAGATGCGAATGCAGATGGAGACATCGTTTAGTCTCGGAAGGCAGAATGGTATCCTTATGCAAGATGCGAATGCAGATGGAGGTAGCGTTTAACCTCGGAAGGCAGAATCGTAGCCTTATGCAAGATGCAAATGCAGATGGAGGTAGCGTTTAACCTCGGAAGGCAGAATGGTAGCCTTATGCAATAGGCGAATGCAGATGGAGACAGCGTTTAGTCTCGGAAGGCAGAATGGTAGCCTTATGCAAGATTAAAGGAAGGACAACAGAAATTCTTCGTTGGTGTTAAATTGCGGTAGAGCATTGTAATAATGAAGCATCGTTTGTGCTGATAATAATTGTCGACATGTGCGACGGGTTTGAGGAAAGATGTTTATCCTTTGAGCGGATAATATGTTTTGGGACTTTTGCAATTTTTGTGCCTGCATCCAAACAAAGATCGTGAGTTTTGTAAAAGGGGAAGGTTACTTTGCATTCCCGCTGGCTCTGCTTGGCTCGTTTGCTTGATCATGATGATATTGTCTGTATCACTGGGGTAGCATTCTCTAAACAAGCTATTTCAGAAAAATAAATATGCGTGATTTTGTAAAAGTATAATATATAATCTAAAATAGTTTTAGATGAACCGACGACATGACACGGTTCGAGACATTGCAGCCTCCCCTGTTGCGGAATTTTGAGGGTCCTCCTCAAAATTCTGCCCCAGTTTGCTGGGTGGATGCCTCTGACTGCTGCTCGTGCGGCGATTGGCTGAACTTGCTTCAGAATTTTGAGGGTCCTCCTCAAAATTCTGCCCCAGTTGGCTGGGTGAATGCTTGTGGATTGTTGCTCGCTTCAGAATTTTGAGGGTCCTCCTCAAAATTCTGCCCCAGTTTCCAATTGTGGGGAAAAATAGATTTTTGTTGAATTGTGACCGAACCCATAGGGCTGCCTACGTACCCCTCTTAAATGGGAATCAGGTCAGGCGTAGTTCAATTTACATCATTGAGAAAGCATAAAGATTACACATAGTAACATTTGACTGCATCTGAATTGATCGGTTTCGGCCAAACTTCTCCGTCCATTTCTGAAAGTATGAGCGCTCCTCCTGTCAGCACTCTATGAACCATGTACGGACCTTTCCAGTTAGGAGAGAACTTCCCCTTGGCTTCATCTTGATGTGGAAAAATTTTCTTTAACACCAGCTGCCCTGGTGTGAATCGTCTCGGCTTGACTTTCTTGTTGAAGGCCCTGGACATTCTGTTCTAATATAGTTGACCATGACATACTACATTCATTCTCTTCCCGTCTATGAGAGCTAGTTTCTCATAACGACTCCTTACCTACTCTGCATCGCTGAGCTCAGCTTCTTGTATAATTCTTAGAGATGGAATCTCCACTTCGGCAGGAATAACAGCCTCTGTACCATAAACTAGCATATACCTTCCCGTCCTTCTTCGGCACAAGTACAATGTTGGCTAACCATGTCGGGTACTCCACTACTCGGATAACTTTGGCGTTGATCTGCTTGGTAACTTCTTCTTTGATTTTCAAACTCATGTCGGGTTTGAACTTTCTGAGCTTTTGTTTCACCGGTGGACACGTTGGATTGGTTGGCAGTTTGTGAGCCACAATAGATGTACTTAGACCAGTCATGTCATCATACGACCATGCAAATACACCCTCATACTCTTTTAGAAACTCTGTGTATTCTTTATTTTCTGATGGTGACAAATGAATGCTGATGCGAGTCTCCTTGACGTTTTCTAAATCTCCTAGGTTGATAACTTCAGTCTCGTCCAGGTTGGACTTAGGTCTGTTCTCAAAGTTCTCAACTTCTTTGACAATCTCGTCAGGTATGTCGTCTTCGTCTGAATCAATGTTCGTTTGCTGCGTTGTCTCATTGCATGTCACAGTCATCGGTTCATCAAGACAAGTAATAGTAATGCTGTATAAATAAAGTAATGAGAGAAAACAATAGCAATAAATATCGGATTCGTAAGAGAAATTTAGAAGATGCTTTTATGAATTGAATAACTATTTTGAATATTGAAGATCTTATTGCAGAAATTGAAAAATGCAGGAAAAGGAAAATCATTTAGTAAATAAAACAGTAAATAATGCTTGTTTTAGCTTGCTACCCCGAGGCTCGTCGGGCTTTGGTCGTCTTGATAGACCGGTTCTTGAGATATGTCCCCTTGCTTACAGTCTGTATGGGAGGGCCTTCCTCCCCCTCCTCCTCGAGAACAACACAACAATCCATATCCTCGTCCTCTAGGAACAAACTCCTCATCGCTGCAAGTGCTTCTTCTTCGTCTGATCCGTAAATAATGTCGGCCTGCTTGAAAGTCTACTCAAGATGAGGTATCGGCTGCTCCAAAGGGTAATAGGGAACGCGCCAAGGTGGCGACCAGTCGTTGATTTCCTGCCAAGTGTACTCATACCCCAGACCGAAAGTGGTACCATGTTTCTTGAGCCTTATGGGCTTCGTGATCCCTTGGAGGTTCTTACCGAGCCCTTTGTCTGGCTCATATCCTCTTTAGTTCAGGATGCTCTCAATCTTGCCATCCCACTACTTGTCCTTGTCGATAGCATTGACCCGCTCAATGTGGTGGTAAGTTCCCCCGCCTATCTTCCTTTTTCCGTCAATCACCAGAATAGTTTGACGACTATAAATGGGTTTGCTACCGTCACCATGAATAACCACCTCTTGGTGGTTCCACTCGAATTTTACCGCCTGATGTAGCGTTGACGTTACGGCCCCAACAGCATGAATCCAAGGTCGTCCCAACAATAGGTTGTAGGATGCTGGCACATCTATCACCTGGAAATCCACTTCGAACCAAGTCGGTCCCATCTGCAGACATAGACTGATCTCCCCCATGGTGGACCTTTGAGAACCGTCGAAGGCTTTCACATTGATCTCTCCATCCCTTATCTCATGTATCCCTTTACCCAATTTCTTGAGTGTTATCAATGGACAAATGTTAAGACTGGAACCTCCATCGATCAAGATCCTTGTGATGAAATGATCTTCGCGTTGCACGGTGATGTGCAACGCTTTGTTGTGCCCCAATCATTCAGGTGGTAGCTCATCCTCATGAAAAGTGATTTTGTGACTTTCCAGTACCTGGCCTACCATATTGGCCATTTCCCCGCTAGTGATGTTGTTTGGCACATATGCTTCACTCAACACTTTCAACAAAGCATTTCTGTGTGTTTCAGAATTCTGTAGCAAAGAGAGGATGGATATCTGTGCCGGTGTCTTGTTCAGCTGGACGATGACTGAATACTCCTGTACCTTTCTCCAAAGGTCATTGGGACCTGTTTCGATAAGGGGAGGCCGGTTGGCAGCCTGCTTGCTTGATTCGGCCAGATGCTCAGGGGTGTAGACCCTACCAGTTCTCGTCATACCCTGTGTTGTGACAGCCTCCTCAGACCTGACCTTGCCTTTCCTTCTCGCCTCGGCTGTATAGTCCCAAGGGATAGCATTTGAATAGAAGGGTGGCGTGGTTGACATTGACACAGGAATTGGTGCGGTCATCCTTACTTCATACGGAATGTGTGTTCGGGGTGGCAAGACTGCGACCTCGAATGGTTCCGGTGCATTTGCTGGAGATACAAACTCAACTTCAGTTGACACTGGTGACTTTGCAGGTGGCGCTGCTTCAAACTCAAGTGGTATAGACATATTCACCTCAGTGTCTTCATATGGTTGAATCTGGACTATGATCGGTTTGAGAGTGACTGCAGGTTTCTTTAGGTCATCACCTTATGTGATCAACCCAATTGATCCCTCGGGATCCCAATCATCTTCTATTCAATCATATGGATACCTTCACCCTTATGGTCTGGCAAAGGATTGTTGCAGACATTTGAAGCGGGGTCTTTTGCCACAATAATCTTGTTGTCAATGAGTGCCTGTATTTTGTCCTTCAGAGAGCGTCATTCTTCGATGGTGTGTCATTTCATGCCAGAATGGTATGCACGGGATTTGTTTGGGTTAACCTACTGAGAAGGGTTCTCAAGGGTGGCAGCAGGGATAAGTGTGACGTAACCAGCAACTTTGAGCTTCTCATACAGTTGGTCAATGGGCTCGGCTATGGCGGTGTATTGCTTTGGAGGGCGGCGATCAAAATTGGGACGAGTTCTAGGGAAGTTTTGGCGTGCAGGGGGTGATTGCTAATAGGATGGCTGGGAATTATAAGTGTGGTAGAAAGGAGCGGGTTGTGAGTATCTGGGCGAAGTAGGTTTATATGTGGGTGGTGGAGATTGGTAGGTGGGCGGTGGAGCTTGGTAGGAAGGTGGTGGAGCTTCGTAGTTCGGTGAGGGTGCTTGGTAGTTTGGTGAGGCCTGGTATGTGAGTGGAGGTGTTGGATAAGTTTGGTATTCGAGTGGGGACTTGGCTCTTTGTGCAATCATTATGGCTCCCATGTCTCTCTTCTTAGACACACCACCGGACTGTAAAGCCTTGTTAGTGGCTTGCAAGGCTTCAAAATTTGTAACCATATCGCTTTTAATACCTTCTTCAATCCGCTCACCCAATTTGATGATGTCGGAGAACTTGTGGCCTTCAACCATCATCAACCGTTCATAATACTGCGGGTCCTCTGCTCGGACAAAGAACTTGTTCATCTGCTCTTCCTCTAGAGCAGGTATGACTTTAGCGGCTTCGGACCTCTAGCGAGTAGCATACTCGGGAAAGGTTTCTGTGGGTTTCTTCTTCAAATTTTGAATGTAGAACACATATGGTGCGTTCTCTGTGTGGAATCTAAACCTGTCCATAAAGTCAGACGCCATGCTTACCCAGTTTGACCATTTCTTGGGGTCTTGGCTGATGTACCAAGACAGTGTGTCTCCCTTCAAACTCCTCATGGACAACTTCATGTGGATTCTTTCATCCTTCCCAACGCCAACCAACTTGTCGCAATAGGTCCTCATATGGACTCTCGGATCACCAGTACTATTAAATATTTCGAACTTTGGAGGTTTGTACCCCTCGGGCAGTTCGACCTCAGGTTGTATAAAAAGGTCTTCATAATTCAACCCTTCAATTCCCTTGGTTCCTTCAACACCCTGGACTCGGCTGGTCAGTTTCTTAAGCTCCTCGGCCAGGTTCTTGATAAGTAAGTCCTTTCCATCAAATTCGGATGCTTGTGAGATAGGCGAAGTAAAGTGGGTCACGGTTTCCACATACATGGGATTGTTATAGGTGTGGAAATGGTCCTTTGTGGGGTTTTGAGGTTCTGGGATGAGTAGTGGAGTGTTACTTGAGGTGTGGCAAGCATTGCACTGCGTCGGGAGAGTTTGGTTCTTTGGGGGAGTGGCGTGATGGTGAGGTGCGGGATGATTTTTCTGTCTTGGGATATTTTGTGGAAGTGTAGGGTTTTGAGCATTTGGAAGGTTGACGTCGGGGACGTTGAGGGAAAATGACAGGTTGGCCAGATTCTGGACTTGATCGAGTTCTTCCTGAAACTTCAACAATTTGTGTTCAAGTGGTGACATGTTCTCATGCAGGATCTGAATACCTTGGCCATCAGTGGCCTCTACCTATTCAATCATATTCTCCTTTCTGGTGTCGCATGACTCTTCCATCTTACTTTTGCCTTTATCTTTTCCCTTAGGAGGACTAGAAGGAGGAGTAGGTGGAGGGCCCTTGGATTTTGTGCGATAGGCTGATGATGCCAGAATGCACAAACTAACCTTTGGGGAGGGGAATAATAAAGGAAAAAAAAAAAAAAGGTAACCAAGTCAGTGAGGATTATGAAAAAGAATATTGCGGTATTTAAACACATAATGCGGAAATGTAAAGCGCGTCCTAAGTTGGGAACCTCTTTGTGCCCGAGGTAGGCCTAGTGACAAATTGATTTGGAGAACTTAAAATGATAAATGCCTCATTTTATTGATAAGAAAAATAGACAAATCCCAAAACGATAGACGAAAAATAAAAGTCATTAATGGCCATTGGCCTTATTACATTGATAGAGAAAAATAAAGACACTCCTATCTACTTGGTCCCAGAAGGACCTTCCTCAGACTTGACATTCTTGCTTTCCTCGTAGTTTTCCCAGCTCGCGAAGTCCCAACAACAGGTAGGTTCTGGCTAGATATCCTCCTTCAGCTCCCTCAGCCCTTTTTTGTTAGGCTGAATTTCTAGGAGAGATGGTAAGTTACCCAAGTGTTTCATGATGATAGCTTTGTCGCTAGAGTGCAAATCCTCCCACCAACTCAACAGTCTTGGGTGGATATTGGAGACCATACCGAATCTAGGGACTTCGTGCCTCATTTTTCTGCAAAGCAAATAAGGTTAGGCCCTTACCCTTACCAGACTCGACTATTTAACGTCAATAATTAGCAGGAAGCATTTAGTTCTCCAAATAAATGCACAGAACATGAGGGCGTCCGTTTGGGTTTAGGGAAACCCGGTGGACTTTTGGATAAGGCTATATTAAAAGCTATCGTGCGAACAACACTTTAGCTCGACTAGGTTTGACCATGATGCATGCAACAGTGCAATAGAGTAAGGTTTCTATGGGGTTTTAGACCGATACCCTTGAGCGGACAACTCAAGGGGGAAAGGCACGGAACCATCGACTGCACCGCTGATCGACTAGTTTTATCGCAAATAAGCCTTTCCGAATTTAGTAGGTAATAATATAGGAAGAGCGCAACCAATCATCAAGCGTTGCTATAGTATTTTATTTGGCACGAGTGGAGTATGAATGTTGAGCATGATTATGCAATAATAAGTATTAAAACAAGTTGTCACGTATTTGCACGTTAAAGAAAGCGGTAAAAACAACTGTAATGATTTAAAGCAGTTACAAAAAAAAACAAAGAGACATGTCGGTTCCGTCTTTGAGGAAAAGTAAATATCTGAAGTAAACAATTAATTGCATGTAAAGGGAAGAGGAAAGGGTGCAAGTATTTAAACAAAAATAAAGGCACAAATTCACGAAATTCGAAATGGTAAAAGCCTGG
Source organism: Nicotiana knightiana (assembly GCA_005239525.1). Classification (NCBI taxonomy): domain Eukaryota; kingdom Viridiplantae; phylum Streptophyta; class Magnoliopsida; order Solanales; family Solanaceae; genus Nicotiana; species Nicotiana knightiana. The sequence goes on from ML388758.1 coordinate 134,955, forward strand.
ATATCCCCAACAGAGTCTCCATGTTGTCGCGCCCCCCTTTTTCCCCAAGTGCTCCTTTCGGGGCCGGTTGAAAGGGTTTATGACATTGGTTGAGACAACTCGTTCCTTTTGGGAAAGGGGTTTGCATATTTAAAAGAGTCGTCACCTAACGATTTTAACGGTGCGTTAAGTCGCCTAAGGGGTTAAATTACAACTACGTTACTAATCAGAGATTGGGTAAGGGCTTGAAATTATCCTAAGGGGAAGGTGTTAGGCACCCCTCAGGATCCACAAGTGTGGTTCCCAGTCAAATGGTTTATGTGAATTTGTACGGCTTAACAAACAAACAAATAAAGGCTCAAATAAGAGGGGATTTAAGTCTTAAGCATGCAAATGTTTGAAAATAGTAAAGAAGATTAGATTTTGAAAGGATTACGATCTAAGCATATAAAAGGTATCTTAGGTTTATAATAATATGGGTCACATCAATGCAATACCCGGTAATCACTCCTCGAAGAGGGGCTACACGTGGTATTAGCGCAGCGGTCATCATATCCATATTCTTCCATTTCCCACCCCCTGAAAGTAACTAAATCGAGTATTGGTCTCGACCTCTATTGCATGTTGTTACCCATCCCTTCCTATCAGTCCTAGAGGAAATTAGGACTCTTATCCTAAAGGAGGTGCTAGGCAGACCCTCAGGTTTTAAAGGTGAAAATGCTAAGGCGACATATAATAAACAAGTAGGACTGCAGATAAAGGGAAAGCATGGAAAGCAGATAAAGGCTCAAGTATTCCTCCACATAAAGTACATATAAACAACATGTCTCATACACAACTAAAGTCCATATTAATTCAGAATTTTAAAGCATGGTATCTAGGTGATTTAAAAAAGTCAAAGAAACAGGCCTTTTGTTTTATAACTCAAAGAGAAAATCTTAATCAGGCTTGCCTACTGGTTTTAAGCATGCTGACATTTGAACACTAATCACAAAGGATAGTTCTGGTTTTATTTCTTTAACTGATTTCCTAAGGCTTGCCTAGGTGTAAAATAACATGCAGCAGTAGTTAGACTAGGTGTTGTTAAGCGAGTATGAATGAAATCCTAAGGCATGGTATCTAATGCACATGTAGGGATGCAGAATACAGAATCCTAAGTAGGATTTCTAAATGCACAATAATTACAGCATTAAGCACGATTTCAGAATATGCAAGAGGGGTAGTTTATTTTAGTATCATTTATCCTAAACAGGATCTCTAGGTGCACATAGCAATATGAAACATGATTGCAGAAGATACCAATTATTAACATTATTTACCCTATCATAGAATTTTTCTAAGTGATGAATGGCAGTACTGAAACAAGATGCTGAAATAGTGTTCATAAAGCCCAAATAGCATGATTGCATAATATGGTTTGCACATATTGATCCTAAACATGATTATATTGCGCAAATAAGGAGTGTAAACCTAATAGCATAGTTTCTACCCTTTAATACACTACAACATGCATATCACCCACCCATTTTCACTATCCCACCCCAGAGTTGTTTAAAATTAATTATTACAAACCATGGGATATGAATTACACAACTGAATGAAGAAAAATAAGAAGTTAATTATAGGGAGCCTACAGAATAGGCCCAGATCTCCATGTCCTCAATGCCAAGTAATGTTTCACAGCCTTTTCACAATTCGAGTGTGTCAGAGTTCCCTAAGGACCTCAAGGGATCCCGGGCAGTGCTCACACCCAGATTTCATAGCCAAGATAGAGTAAGTGCAGTGTGGAATGGACAGCCTTTGTGTGTCAAAGTTCAGAGGGAGCTCAAGGGTCCCAAGGCAATGCTCACACAGAGGGGGCAGAACCTAGACTTCTAAGAGTATATGTGAGAGTGCTTGACATAGTTTTGAAAAGGTTAAGTAAGAAAACAGTTTTGAAAAGGGTAAGTAAGAAAACAGTTTTGAAGAGGGAAACTTGATTGGAATAGTTTTATCACAAATAAGTTTAACCACTAAAAGGGCAGAAACACCAACAAGTTCAACATCACACAAAGGACCAGGAATAGTCCAACAATCACAAGCAGGGGTAATGGGATTTGAGGGATAAATTCGGAGCATGTGGGGGCAAACATGTAGTAGGCAGTACACAATTAGAAGTTCCTAAGGATTCAGGGGATTGGGGGATATAGTAGGGTATAGGATTATACTAACATAACAGGACCTAATAGCTAATACTATGATCACTAATGTACCGATCATAGGCATGGGGATTCACATAAGAAACATGTGCTAAGTATACAGAAACATGCTGGTCATTGACAAGTAAAGTATAACTTAACAAGTAGAGGGGATTCAGGATCTTAGTTACATGTTGAAACAACAGAACAGTAAATAGAAGCAGATTAGAAACACAATAAATTGCAACAATAATGGAAACATGCTGGTTTGAGGACTAAAATCTGAATTAGAACATACCAGTGAAGTGAAGGAAGCAGAAACACAAAGCAGAAATAGGACAGGTACAGTAGTTAGCCTTGGCTTGCATCCGACTAACTTAGAATTAATTGTTCTCTTGTGTTAATGAGAAGTAATGTATATATAGTTTTGGAAACAAATAACAAATAATGTAGGAATCAAAGTTAACCCTTAATTAAGGGACTGAGTATCAATCAGTACAAAATCAGCATAGGTATCTCTTAATTGAAGGAATCTAGTTCAAACGGTATTATGCAGACAACAAATAAGGAAAGGTACCATATGTGACTGCATATAGCATATATGGAAAGAACTTAGTATAGTACAAGTATGGGGCATGCAATTGAGGCTAGGTTCAGAATATTTCAATTAAGGAAATAATATAAGACTCCGTGTGACAACATAGTTGACCAAAATAAGGCAAGGAAATAATTTAAAGGTTGTAAATCAGTAAGGAAGTCATCACAAAAGATCAATGAGAGGTTCAATTACAGGAAATTAGGGGTTTAAACAGGAGTAATGTTGATTCCTGTGAGTACACGAAGTAAACACACAATAAGACAGGAAAATCAATTATTCAAGTAAAAATCACATAGAATAAGGAATTCAATACTATCACACGGTAAATGATTAAAAGAATTAACAAACGAACATGATATAAACGGGAGAATCAAAGAGTCAGAGACCCTAATGACTGTAGCAGCAAGAAATCACATAGGATTAGAGATTCATCTAAAGAAAACAGTAACAATTAGAGGGATTAAACAAAGCAACTACAACATAAGCAGAAGAAGCCAAAATCAAGAACCCTAATGAGCAAAAATAGGATAAAAATCATGGAAAACTCCGGACGTATTCATAAGAGACAAACACATATAAAGATCAATAAAGGCAAACATAAGATTATAACACAGTGTTAAAACTAAAGTTTTAACATAATAAACTATGAAAAAGAGATTTTAACAGAAACCATTTAAAAATACGAGTAGAATCTCAGAAGAACCTTTAAACTTGAAGAAATCATTTTTGCAGAAAGGTTTTTTTAGAAACCCTAGTTGGAAAACAAAAATCATTTTAGGAAAAATGGAAAACCCTTAAAGAAAATATCAAAACAACTTGAAATATGTATAGATCTGTTACATATCTAGAAAGATCTTAGGTTTTAGAAGTTAGGGTTTCGAAGAGAGAACCCAAAGAGGAGAGAAAAACTCAAGTTTTACCGGTTTCCACCGGAAAGTGTAAGAACCTTACTCGGACGGCCATGGGTGGCCGGAAAATGGCATGAAGGACCATAAGTAGGAGTTGAACCACTCCAGGTTCACCTGAGGACCTCAGGACAGTGTCAAAGTCGGTGTGGGGTGAGACATAGGCTAGGAGAGGTGAGAGGTCATGGTCTCCGGCGAGAGAGGTGGCCAGAGAAGATGAACAGAGCTCAT
>ML388758.1:138954-162943 GCA_005239525.1 Nicotiana knightiana
GGGGGGTAGTCATCTAGGTCTAATTAAGGAAGGGAGAGATCTGGACCGTTGATCAAATTTAATCAACGGTCAAGATTGACTCTGAGTTGGACCGGGTAAATAGGATATTGGGCTTGGGGTCTGATGGGTTATTTAATTAGGTTAGGGACCAGGTTTAATAAGGCTACAATTTAATTAAGAATGGTTATTTGTTAAATACCCATAAAAATAAATGAAATAATTAATAAAATAACTAATAATTATATAAAATGAGATTAAGGGTTAACCACATGTGGCACCTGGTCCCTAGGACTTCAGTTTGTGATTGGAACCTGGCCCAAAAGACTCTCACTTGAAGGCTGCCAAGGGAACTTTGAGAAAGAGCACATCTGGAACGATATATTTTCAGGGGTCATGCTTGATCTCATGAGATCAAGCAACATCTTGAAGACTTTGGTGTATTTACAGCTTGAACCCGGTACAACACAAGAGGACAAAGCACATTGATGTGCGACATCACTTCTGGAGGGATAATGTGGGATAATGTTGAAAAGGTTCTGATTTGTATGAAGTTCTGGATGATGGAGGACCAAGTAGCAGACATCTTCACCAATGCGCTGAGCCGTGAACACTTTGAAAGAAATCGTCTGGAGTTGGGTTTGATCAAGCTTAACTAAAGACCCGGTCCCTCGATGATTGGCTATGTTAAGAAGAAAAGGTACATTGCTAAAAAGTGTTTTTTGACGACATCTAAATCAAATCTATCCTGTAACTGGTATACATACATGGCAGTTTCTGGACAAAACAAGTAAGAGTATCATTGCCTTTCTAGGAGTTTTTGCTTAAATTTTCAAAAATTGTCAAGGAACCTGGTTCCTGTGACTCAGGTTAGTAGTCTCTTTAATACTTATATGACTTTTTAAATTGCTGAAGTGTAATGTCATTAATTTATTCCCATCTCTCTCCAAGTTTTTGTAGTCCAAAATGTTAAACCTTTTCTGAACTGACCTGTTGTCCTACAAAAACCATTTCCTTCTCTCACACCCACCCAAAACCGATTCTTTTGTTCAAAACTAAATCAACCTTACCTCAAAAAGAATAATTCTCTCAAAATATTCCAAAAGTGAACCCAACTCTGTCACCTCCCAAAATCTTAACTCCATCTGAATCGAAACCCAAGAAGTCTTTGGTAGATTTTGATGGGACTTTAACTGAAAAAGAACTAGAAAGATCTATTATTCTAGAGATTGAGGCTGAAATTGTTGATGGGTTTGTAGAATCCTTGAAGGATGGAGAAATCGGTGAATGTGCTGAAAAAAGGGGGAACTGAATGATGTACCTGGTGCCTCGAATCCTTCTCAGGATGTTAATTCTAATGATGATCTTTTTCTTTTTGTGTTCTATGTTTAAACGAACTTTTAATCCAGTGAAAAAGATTGATGAAAAGTAGGTTGATTGATGTGACTTTTTGATGTGGTGATTGTGGAAGATAGAATGAAGTGGAAAAAATCTTCACTTGTGAAAAAAAAAAATTGAGAAAAGAAAGTTGGGTGAGAAAGATGCAGCAGATGATAAGGGTGAATAGATTGAGAAGAAGAAGAAGAGGGAGACATGGCCGCTCAGGGAAAGAATGGGTAGTGTGAGTGAGGAACCTGGTTCCTTACATAAGCAAAAGGTTGACTTATCGGGTTTGGAGAGGTAGAAGACTCTGAAGTCTCAGAACGTGCTGTTAGGCAGAGTGTTGACTCTGATATTGCTAAAAAATGGAGGAACTTATTGAAATTGTTGATTTCCAAAAAAAAATTAATTTTTTTTTTTTGAATTTGTTCCTCCAAGTCCCAACATTTACTCTGATTCTATATGTGCATGGAACTGAGTTTGTTCTTGAGGAGAAGCTTGGGGATATTCTTGGTGGTTTGGTTGATGGTTTAGCTTGCTTAGATAGGTAGAGAACTAGGTCCCCGTGGACCCTTGGCAGAATAGAATGCCAAGTTGAAGGGTGAGAATGAAAGATTGAGGAAATAGGTAGAGGATCTAAGAGAGCAGATGATCATTGATCAAATGATTGTGAATGAACGAATGGACAAGCTCATCAAGACCTTAGCCACTTACTTTTTCCTCCTGCCCAGTGATCCATGTCTTTCACTCCTTCCAAATTCCCTTGAATTTCTATCTTCTTTTGATCCCGATGTTTGATGACACTGGTACTTTAGTTGTTTAAATTGTCATATTATATATTGTTGAAACTACTATGCTTTTATTATAATTACTCTACTATGGGCAATCACTCTATTTTGTGCAATGACATTCACTTGTTGTTCTTGTTATTGTTTATATTGTGTTGACCAAGTGGCGTGAGTTAATGTTACTGAACTTCTTTTTGGTTGTGCTTCTTCTATCATTCTTTTCAATGATGCCAAAAGGGGGAAGTTATATAGGTGTCAACATGGGGGAGGAACAAAATCGAATTGATAGGTTGTGTTGTGCATGAAAGATAATTCTGCTTCGCAGAGGGAACGTTGAACGTTGCTGATAACATGTTGATTATAGGTCTGATCCTCAAGGAAACATGTGAGGAATCTAGTTCTCAAGGGGAACATTAGTTTTGGGTTTGTCATCATCAAAAAGGGGGACATTGATAAGTTATGTTATTTTGTGTTTTGATGATTTGCCAAACAATATTGAAGAACCAGTTGTGATCAGTTCCTTTGATCTGATTCTCAAGGAGAATATGGCTGATTCGCAGAGGGAACAATGTGGAGATCTGGTTCTCAGGGGGAATATATCTGGTTCTCCGGGGGAATATCAATTTTAAGTTTGTCATCATCAAAAAGGGGAAAATTGTTAAGTTATGCGTCTTTTGTTTTGATGATTTGACAAACTTCATGAGAGAAACAGATAAGGAACTTGATACTATTAATTCTCTTGTGTTCAAAGTAACCAGTCAAATGTCTGGTTCAATTCTCAACAAAATCAGATAAAGGAACAACAGAAGGAACATATATGGATTAGTTCCCCTGGTCGTCATATAGTCAACTATACAACTTTAAACATTCTCAAGACCTTAAGATCATAAGGTTTCAGGTTGGGATCCAGTTTGGGATATGGCTCAACTCTTCGGAGTCAAAGGAACAACTGAGGGAACAGGTGCCTACCAGTTCCCGAGGTGACTATACGAAGTCAACTCTCCAATTGGAAAGTTTCTGCCTGCACACGCTACAGTACATGAACAGGGCAACAATCAATTTTATGTGGAAAGCTTTTTACCTACCTTGCTTACATCATCCAAGTGATATCATAAATGAGATATTAACATCAAGCAAAAGAAAAACAAATTACTTGCACATTCAAGAACTCACCAAACATTCTCTCAAGTGTGTGTCAATCTTGCAAGTGATTTCTCAAGGACATCAAGAACGAAGAACGACATAACCAAGGACCAGGTGCAAAGGCTGAAGATATCTTAAGTCCTTAGGTTTGTTGAGTCTTTGTTATTTTTTCTTCATTTGTAACTTCTGCCTAGCTTACTTTGAAGCATTTCTGTAGAAGATCTTTTGTAAATCATAAAGATTTGAGCTTGTGTTGTGACTAGAGTTAGTCATAGGTTGAAGTCTTTATAATAAGTGTGTTGCAAAGTGGCTTGTAATAGGTGTATTACAAGTTAGTGAGGTTGAAGTCTGTCACGACCCAAACCGATGGGCCGCGACGGGCACCCGGTACCTTACCCAACCGAGTACCAACGTAACGTATCTTTCTTATTACATCATTACATACACATGATATACGGGCCTAATAGGCCAACATGATCCTTTATAAACTCAAAACATAGGCCGGCCAGGCCGTACAATCCTTTATATACACGACGTATGTCTACAAGCCTCTAAGAGTACATAAATATCATAAAGGTCGGGACAGAGTCCCGCCTTACCAAACAATACGTGTCTAAATCATACTAACCAAACGAGCAACTCCAAAGCAAATGGAGCGCACCAACATCTTCCACTGAGCTGATAGCCTACTTGGAGGGCTCTCGACCTGTCTATCAGGACCTGCGGGCATGAAACGCAGCTTCCCCAGGAAAAAAGGACGTCAGTACGAATAATGTACTAAGTATGTAAGACACATAAATAAATGCATTAGAGACATGGAAGAAATATAGAGTAATTGACTCAACCTGTATGTCTGGATAACTCTGTATGTATATGTTTCATAACATCATCAGCCTCTGAGGGTATCCCATCATATCATATCGGCCACTATGGGCAAAATCACCATCGTATACCAGCTGATTAGGTGGTGGAGCGTATATAACGCCATAACCTTTCCCATATCCCATATACATATATTTACATATATACGCGTATATAACGCCATAACCTTTCCCATATCCCATATACATATACATACATATATACGTGTATATAACGTCATTTGAATCATATATATATATATACACACACACACACACATATATGCGTATATAACACCGTTTGAATCATATTTCAGCCACTGTGGGAAACATCATCATCATATACCAGCTGATCAGGTGGTGGTGCGTATATAACGCCGTAACCTTTTTCCATATCCCATATACATATATTTACATATATACGCGTATATAACGCCATCTGGTCATGGGTCAATGTGCATATGTAAATGCATGAAATGCATATGAAATACGTCAATAAAATCTCTCGGTACGTCATAAGGCCATTATGCCTCTGATTAATATCATGAAATAAACTTTACCAACATACATATTTTCGAGACCCATGAACATAAGATAATAATAATTCACACGGGGAATCAAGAATTTAGACACCCCTAGTATTTCTATGAATAAACTAATTTATGGAAACCATGAGTTTGCTCGTTTCTTCCGTATAATTTGGACCATGCCAAAAGAAAAAAGGGATAGCCTTAACATACCTTAGCAACCGCTTGGCATTCTTATTAGTATATTCCAGTATAATATTTTCCAACATTAATAAGCCCACCTCTTGTTCCAGGTTGCCGTAAAACTTGCTAATGGTCAAGGCCATCCAAGGTCCTAGTTGGCTGACAGCGACGCTCAAAGCCAAAGGTTCTATATAAACCAAAAAGGTCATCAACGTTCCACCCTTCAATTGTCTCACCTCCAACTCTATTGTTGGATTTCATTTGATGTACATGATTACTGTTGGTCCAAACTATTGTAAGTTTAAGGAAAATCTAGTCCCATATTTAATTAGAAGATAACGAAATTTGTAAGGTGAATCTTGCAATATCAAATTGCAATGTTTTCTGAAGCCAACCCCTCTAAATAGATTTGGCTCAAACAACGAGGCCCTTTTCCCTTTTGCAGACTCATTTCTATCATAGTACAAAATAAAGAACATCCATAGCAAAAGGATTGTATACTCAATGACTTCATGTACTGTCCTTGGTGCATTATAGCCGCCTAATGTGATAGACTTAAAGAGTCATCCTAAATTAAAGAAGGGCTGCCACATTTGTATGTAGTACTTATCCAAATATTTGGATTAATTAGGTAGTGTCCCGGTATCCGATAATTAATCAATTACCTGTATAATTAAGAGTTATTTTAACTTACTTAAAATAATACCCGCTTTTAACATACCTTGTACACCTTACTATCATGGCCATGTGGTACCTTGTATGATACTAGTCCATAAAATAACAGGTATTAATGCTCGGCCCGAATTTTTATCCCAACATGCTAAACTTGGATGAAAATTCTTTTTCTTCGATTTGCTTACCCTTTCACCTTCACGAATTTACTCGTCACCTGTTTGAAATAGCATAATACTTATAATATCCGAATAATCTTGTCCTTGAACTGAGGTCAATTATCTTACGACAAATTCAACGTACGTTACTGCAGGACGTAACATCGTCGTAATATAATACTGCGAGGCATGACATCATCGTAATGTAGTACTGCAAGGCATAATATCTATGTAATATTGTGGGGCGTAACAAAGTCTTTGTAATATAGTCATTACAAAGTGGATTGTAATGGGTGTATTGCAAGTTAGTGAAGTTGAAATCCTACCAGTATAGGTCATGGTTTTTTATCCCCTTGAGTAGGGATTTTTTCACGTAAAAATCCTGTGTTTTTTGTTTACTGCCGATTTACTGTGGGAACAAATAGAGAACCTGGTTTCCTATACTGTTTGGTTTTACAGTCTGTTGCTTACGGTGGGAACTGATAAAGAACCGGGTTCTCTATACAATTTGGTGGATGCTTAGTTTCTATCATTTAGGTTGATAAGATAAAGCCAAAAGAAAAATATGACAGAATTTCAACCAAAGACTAAATATATAAATAAAGTTCTTATGTAGATAATTTCTATTAAAACTCATCCTTTTATTACGAAATTTTAATTTTGTGTAACAAAAGAATGAAAAACATAAAAAAATAAGATAAAAGAAAATAAATATAGAAAAAATGTATGAAAAATCTAAAAACCAGAAATAAGAGACGACAACGAATTTCTTCTTCTGTTTCATCTTTGTTGAGTGTAAAAAATTTGGAAGTTGTTCTCATCGATTTCAAATATTGTTTTTAACTCAAATACATAGATTATAAGATAAGGATATCTTAGAATATTTTTTTATACTGTGTGTCGTTTTAAAAAAAATCACTATTACTAACAAGCTGATATGATATTCGAATTTGAATTTAATTATAATTTAAGTAGGTTGTATTGAGGTTAAGCCAAGTATGGTATCGAGAAAAAACTGCTTGGCAATTTTAAGACAATATATGCAATGCTATATAGTAACAATCAATTAATCTAACATTTAATGATTCAAATAACAAAAAATCTGTATATGTAATTAGGGTATTCGAAATTTAAAATCTGTGGCTAGGGATATCGATAAACTCAAAATGGAGTCATAATGGAATAAAATTTCACCGGCCAAAGAATTATTAAATTTTTAGATAGTCGATTAAAGTGAATTTTAAATTAAGGATAATATCTTCACTTGCATCATTATAAAAATAATCATTATTGAAATATATATAATATTGTAAAATTAAAATTTCAAAATAGAAATATTTTTTTTTAAACATAATAGCATACCAAAGAATTCAAGTCGTAGTAAAAGAGTCACGTCGTAACCAAAGAATCGTTCATATTGTGTCAACCTTTGTGCTTTGCCAGAGCTCATAAATACGAGTTATTATTTCACTTTGTGACTAGTTTTAGGTTCCAATGACACCAATAATAATGATGAAAAAATAAAATTATCACTACGAGATTTGAGAAAATATTAGCCTTTTTTCATGTAGTGTTTCTTAATTAATATCTAACGATTATCTATAATTATCTAGAAGGTTTAAATTTTAGGGTTATTTACATATAATTCAAATAACCATATTTAACATGGTAAATGTCAAATATCAAAAAGGAGTCATACTAGAAAGAAAATCACAGGCTAATTTTTTTATTTTATTTTAGATAGACGACTAAAATGAGTTTTGAATTAAGGATAATATTTACACTTACATTGGTATAAAAACAATTATTATTTTAAAGTTTTAGAAACTGAAAATTTAAAATAGAAATAATTTTTAGAAAATATCAACACACCAAATAAGAGTTCAAGCAGTAGTAAAAGAGTCAAGTCGTATCCAAAAAGTCCTTCATAGTCTCAACCTTTGATTGGTTTGCCATAAATATGAGTTATTATTTTGCTTCCTGACTATTTTTTGGCTCCAATGACATCGGCGAGAATGGTACTAAAAAAAAAAAATAGAATTATAATTAGGAGATTTGAGAAATGTTTAATCATTTTTGTTAGTGTTTCTTAACTAATATCTAATGGTTATCTATATTTATCGAGAATGTTTAAACTTTAAGACTTTTTACAAATAACTCAAATATAAAATTATTTAAAATCTAGATAATTATTCAATAGTTGAATGGCCATTATTTAAAATTATAAAATGTAAATGTGCCTTTGGCATGGGACCCACCATCCTCCACTTGATCCAATCTTTCGAGCTAAACGAAGCTCCCCAAAGTCGCACTCCAACTCAGACTGAGACTCAGAAAAGGGTCTAAAAAAACCGGATTTTTCTCAATTCACATGCAAACCCATCAAAAATTTCACATATATCATATGCAAGATTGAATCTTTTGGGAAGTTGAGATAATGGGAGTGCTTCAAATTGGGAGTTTTCTTAATTGGGAATATGAATCTTACCCTGCATATGAAGATTTCGCTGTTCTTCCATTGTTTGCCCTCTTCTTTCCCACTGTCAGATTCTTGCTTGATAGATTTGTTTTTGAGGTAACTTTCCTTTTTTAAAAGTTTGTTCTTTTTTTGGTAGATTTTGTTCAATGATTCAGTATTGAAACTTGTGGATGTTTGGCATTTTTGTGAATTTTTTGGATGTTTTATTAGATGGGGTTTTGTTAGTGTTGGTGATTGTGGCACGGATGAATCTAAATGTAAATTGTAGGATCTATTTGTCAGTGTGGGACCGGCAAAGATTTGAAATTTATGCGTTCATGATTCTAGCAAGTTACTGGTTTCTAAATTAATAATATATACATATTAAATGAAAATTTTAAGATAAATACAGAGCATGGACCAAGGTTATTAGGCTCGGCCAAACCCGTACCTTGGTCTCTAGCTCCGCCCACGGAGACGGGTACATTATCCACTGAGTTTCGAATTGTGCGCCACTGGCGTTGGGGGATTTATGGGTTATCAAAAAAAGAAGAAGAGAGAATTGGTCTAGTGAGTTGAAGTTTTTAGCTATTCAGTTAAAACCACTAGTTCTAGAAGCAAAAGTCATATCCTTGGCAAGTGCATGTAACAAAATAGGATGATGAGATTCATGAGAATGAGTGTTTTGATTGGTTCAAGGTTCTAAGCACCATCAAAATCTTTTAAGAAAAATCTCTACGTGATTTCTTTCCATCTCCTAAGTCATGATGGGCAGAGTTACCTGATACCTGCGCTGCTAGAGATAGCAGGTACCCGGTGGAATAGTCAAGGTGCGCGCAAGTTGGCCCGAATACCACTGTCATAAAGAAAATGTACACATTAAATTGGTTAATCAATCTTGAAGTAGGAGAAGAACTCACGTTCCTGGGTGTCGTTTGCTTATGTGTAGAGTAGGGGAGTATACGTTGGTTACCATTGATGCAAAGTTGTTGCGATGCTTATTGTGATATTATCAGATAGACCTTTACTTGCTTAACTTTTAGTTAAAGTATTTGCAATAGAAGTAAAAACTATAATTGTGCTCAAAATGATGCAGATTCCCTTTTCCTTTCCATATTTCCTTTTCTTGTCTAGCAAATAAAGCAGCTGGCACAAATATTTTGCAATTAAACATTGCCATGTTACTTGGACAATTTTAGCTAAAGGGATGTTAAGATATTAATGCGGTTACGAAGAAAGAAGTAAGCAAATTATAGATATTGAATATACAATTCCAGTATACCATCACCAACAACAATTACAACTACACCTCGATCACAAGCACGTTGGGGTCGGCTATATGAATTTTCACTAACTTTGTCGCTTCATTTAAGCTCATCTCAGTCCGATATTATACAGAATTAAAATAAAAAATAAAAATAGAAAGATACAGTTCCTATAGGGAACAGAAAAGGATTAAAATGGTTTACACTTAATAAAAAGCTTTTCTGATTCACCAATTGAAAGAAGCTATGCTTTAAAAGAAGAGGCAGACTGACTAGAAATGATAGAGGCACGGAGCAGTTGATGAAAATGAGGCATATTTTCTCTAAAGAGACGTGAATAGTTGTGTTTTAGAGTCGCCAAGTTTGAGGCGAACTGGCAAACTTAATCATGTAAAGTCTAACTCTTGCTATATCCTTTTCTAATTTTCCTCCTTTCAATTTTCTCTAGTCTTCACTTGGAATTTCTTTTCTGTAGAATCATGTGATGCTGCTTCTAGAATAGGTAGTACCTCTCCACTTATTTCTACATGAATTGTTCTTCTTGATGATCTCCTTTTCGACATGGAATTTATGTACATATTGCAGAAAGTAGCCAGAAGGTTAATATTTGGGAAAGGACAAGAAAGGATAGAAAATGAGACTGATGATAGGAGGAAAAAGATACGGAAATTCATGGAATCAGCATGGAAATGTATATATTTTCTCTCTGCGGAAGTTTTTGCACTTGTGGTGACATACAATGAGCCTTGGTTGACAGAAACCAAATACTTTTGGGTAGGGCCCGGTGATCAGGTCTGGCCTGACCAGATGTACAAGTAAGACCTCTTCTATTTGCTTCTTAACTTCTGTCCTTTGTGTTTTCTTCTGTGTTGCATTTGAAGGGGGGTGGTTGAGGATGAGGTGGTGACTGCTAAAATTTTGAGAAATAAGTGGTAAATTTTGCAGGCAAGAGTAAATGGTTTGTTTCAGATAGAACATCCTATATATTTTCTGGGAAATAATTGTGATTCTTGCAGACAGAAGCTACTGGTTTATGGCCTCTTTTTCCATAAATCATAATAACATTTTCAAAAGCTAGAGCTGATGAATTTTAGTTTAGCTTACATGGTTTTGATACAGTCTCTTCCTATCTGAGTGACTGTCTTGTGTAAATTTAGGTCCAAACTGAAGGCACTGTACATGTATACTGGCGGGTTCTATGCATACTCCATATTTGCGCTAATATTTTGGGAGACAAGACGCTCTGACTTTGGAGTTTCGATGAGTCATCATCTTGCCACTGCGATTCTTATCGCCTTTTCCTATATATCCAGGTGTGTTTCTGCGGAGGTGAGCTTATTGCGCTAAATAAAAGGTCATTTTATTTGCTGAGATTGTGCTGGTATAAGTCTATCTTTTGTAAAGGGACAGAAATTTTCAGGGCATTCAACTTCTTGGAGCCAAACACGATTGAAGCAGGGGGCTTATGTGTTATTAGTTTAAAGTTTTAACTGGAAGCAGATGCATGCTAAAAACATTACATCAACTAGTTTCTCATATCAGATACAGAGAAGTGAAATCCAAATTGAACGACGATATTGAACGTGTAAAAAAATGTTACGCACATGGATTTTGTAAATTATGTTCAAATTTTTGTGCTTCTCATGGAGTTATTTGATTTAAGGGATCTTCTAGAATGCAGATTATGGGTTAGTTCTTGTCCTTGTCCATATTTTGATTATTTTGAGATGAAAAGTAGATATAAACTAGTTCCCGGGTATTTTGTCTAGTAAGAGTGCAACATATATTGTGTGATTAGGCACGTCATGAGTTTGAACTGTGCCACAGACAAGAGCCTAATATTTAAGTGGACAACGGTGGATGGACGAGCTCATTATCCGTCGATTTTCGAGCTGTGCGCCACTAGCCCTCCGGGATTTCGCAGTTACAAAAAAATAGATAGAAACCAAGATCCTTGTGGTATAAAGCAATAGGTTAATGTTGGGACATATTTATAATAGATAGGCAGATGATAGGAAAGTAGTTTCAATGCAACCTAGCATCTCTGCCTACTTTTTTTTATTTTATGTCGTATCCTCTATCTTTTTTGACCTTTCTGCTCTTATTAATATAATTTGTTTCCTTGCACGGAGAAAAATTGAACAAGAAAGAA
This sequence comes from Nicotiana knightiana, assembly GCA_005239525.1. NCBI lineage: Eukaryota > Viridiplantae > Streptophyta > Magnoliopsida > Solanales > Solanaceae > Nicotiana > Nicotiana knightiana. The sequence goes on from ML388758.1 coordinate 150,538, forward strand.
AAAATACATGAACAAGAGTCTAAGGATTGAGGCAAACAGCTAGCAAGCAAATAAGTTTTGCACCTGTCTCTATGTTGGGATGGATTGTTAAATCAGAATACTTACTGGGTCAAGGAGTAGCTCAGTGGTAATAATTGAAGTGTCTAACCATCTCATCTAAAAGCTTAAGCTCTTAGAGAGAGCACACGTTTATTTACTTAATTATGTCTTCAATACGCCCCCTCACATACGGGCTTTAATTCTGTTTGAGGATAATATTTCAAAGTTTTAAGGGGGGAATAATTGGCATCCTAATCGAAAAGTGCAACAAAGAGGGAAGTGACTAGTGGGGAGAAGAAGAGGGGTTAGTGAGACCAAATGCAATAAAAGAGGGACTTGGTGAGTTTGGAGGCAAGGTGATGAAATTAACAGGTGAGTTTGGGAGAGGATTGTGAATAATGTATACGGAGCTCAAAATCGTTTTGTTCATGGAATGTAAAGGGATAAATCACCCAAGCAAAAGGTTCATTATCAAGGTGGGGCTGAGGGAGCTAGGGGTAGAGTTGGTATGCATCGAACATACAAGGATGATAGAGTTGGTATTCATCAATGAGACAAAGATGGATGTACTTTTCAACCAGTTTTTAGAAGCGTGCAAGTGTGTGAAAGGAAGTCGGTCAAAATGAGATGATATCAGCTATAGCAGTGTCGGAGATACTACTATTATATGATGAACGAGTACTAAAAATCTGTGTTTACACTACTTGAGAATGTTGGCATTAAGGTTGGGTTGTGGGTTAGTAAGATCGATGTTGAAAGGAAATTTTAGGATGAAATTGTTTTCATTACGTAAGGATGGGCCATAATAAGAGAGTGCAGTAATAACTGGTACAAATTTTTATCGACTTTTTGCAAGATAGCACCAAGTCATGTGAGTTTTTTTTCTCCCTTTTGTCCATTTCCAGGACGGCTTCCCTCATCGCTAGCCAGAAAGAAAATCATAATTTTCTAATGGCTCGAGGAACACGCACTAATGAATAATGAAAGTATATATACATCCTCATCAATAGTCTGTGATCATTATGTCCTTACTATTTTCATATGTCCTGATCCATTAACGATCAAGTATGCATTTACACTGGACTCTTCCACCCTATACCAAATGAATTTTACACCTTTCAGACGAAGATCAACTAAGGTGATGGTTATTGAAGAACTCTTAAAAACCTCTCCATTATGCTAGTAAAGGAGACACATCCAAATCTTTCCTTCAAAAATATAATTGTATTAAAGCCTTCTCTGAATACCCAAGAGCATAGGTGTGACTCCTCCGACACTCATGCTAACAATTTTGGAAGAAAGGAGTCATACAGCTTTTGTATATATATCGTTCATCTTTTTTCTTATGTTGAAAAGCTTTTCGAGCACCTGAGGTTCCGATTAGTGTAGATGACTGGCTGCAATATGTAGAGTGTCATATTTTGGTTTGATTCCCTATTTTTTGATGAAGCATATATGTTTTACTTCCATTTATATCAAGACATATTTACTTATAAGAGGAATTGTCAAAAGTTATAGTACAAATTATTCTTCATTTTTTATAGCAAATGTGTTCTTCTACTGACAAGGTTGATGCTCTTTGGACAACTGTCTCAATAATGTGAAGTCGAATTTTAATTGCCTTGATGATTCATGTTCAAAATATTTTGTGGTGGAGAAGAATCAGAAAAGCAATAAAGATTTTTGAGGTTTCTAAGGGACGAATCACAAACTGTGAACAACTGAATTTCATGATGCCATCAATACGTAAAGCTATGAGTACTGTGCTATCATAAAGATAAGTAATCAGCATGTAACATTATTGGCATTCTGCTTTTATTATTTGCAGGTTTGCACGTGTCGGTTCAGTAGTTTTAGCTCTTCATGATGCCAGTGATGTATTCCTCGAAATCGGAAAGATGTCCAAATACAGTGGTGCTGAAGCTCTTGCTAGCTTTTCATTTATTCTTTTTGTTTTATCCTGGATTGTACTTCGCCTCACATACTTCCCGTTCTGGGTTCTTTGGAGTACCAGGTGAATCATAGGTGCTTTTTTTCCTACTTACAAAAAAACTGCTTTCTGTTTTCTTGTCGAACCCTTCATTTCTTGATTCAACCTTATTAAAAAAGAAGCACCATTTTATGTGTTATTCACTGCCTTTAGTTTCAATTTGCATTATCATTTGTTGATGATGGAGTTCAAATTAATATACTTCTTTATGCTTTATATCAGCTTTCCCTGCATTGCTTTATGCCACATCCTTAACACATTGGTTGCCGGCAGCTAAGTTAGCTGTGTATTAGTGCTCAGTTCTTAATTCAGAGGATTTAATATGGTCAACTAGTGTAGCATTATGGAGTTGTTGGTAGATTGATATTAACGCTTAGTTCTCTTTTGAAAACTTCATTTGTGTTTTCTGCAGAAATATGAAATTACCAGTTAATGTTACCCTTTTCGTGAGAAATAGTTGTGTACGAGATATATGTGAAAGTTCTTTTATTTTTCTGTTAATGCAGTTATGAAGTTCTCCAGACTTTGGATAAGGAGAAACACAATGTGGATGGACCAATCTATTATTATATCTTCAATTCTCTTCTATTTTGCTTGATGGTTCTTCATATATATTGGTGGGTGTTGATATACCGGATGCTTGTTAAACAAATCCAAGCAAGGGGCCAACTGAGTGAGGATGTTCGTTCTGGTAAATTTAAGAACCACAAGCTTATCTTGAACATCTTGATCTTACATTGTTCACTGCAAATCATGGCTAAAGTAAAGCCATAGCTTAAATTTTATTTCAAGTATTTGCTCCTTGCATGGTGAAAGAGAAAAGAAAGTGCAAATGTAACGTTTCCATGCATTTCACTTATTGGTTGAGGGATAGAAATGTAGTTTTGTCCTATTCAGCAATTAGCTTGTGGATATTTTTTTCCCACCTCAAAACATCTACAGTTCTCTCTGTCCAAACTTTGGAGTCCAAATATGACATTTTATGATGTTTTTATGTTTTATTTTATGTGAGATATAAGGTGATGTTTTCATGTTTTTACGGATCAAAGATGATGAAGCGGTTGTAAAGTTGTTTGTGCCCTGCTTTTCTGATCAAAAATTGACATAATAAAGATAATAAGAGAAGAGGAATATGGGATCTAGAACATGCGTGGAAATCAAGTTCTCTTTTTCATCTCTTCCTCTTGAATTTCTGACCTAGTAGCGCATTTCTAACAGTTCCCGGCATCACCTATGAACACCAAACATTTTCCACGCGCACCATAGTCTGTATGCATTAGACAAAGGACTGCAGAGGATTGACGTCCTCTCCTACCTTTTTGCACATAAAACACCATATGATCTGAACTCTCGTTCCTTTCTTCATGTTCTCTGCATAAAATGGCTTCCCATTTTGCTACCCACACAAAAAATAATATCTGACTCAGGGCCCTAGGAACCCAATTCATGTACGAGGAAACTCTATGTTCTCTCACCTTAGAACTCACTATAGGAGGATTTCACTGTGAAAATGCTGTCCTTTGGTCCTTCCCATTTACACTGTTTTTGTCTGTGACTGAGAGATACGGAATCTTGTTAGTTTTGTGTTTGGAACTTGACTCATGATTTCCACAGAACTCCATATAGGTCCCTTCCTACTGACCCATAGACTCCCATAAAAACCCAGGCGTTTGTGCTACCCATGCTCTTAATAACTATGACAATGGTGAAATTTCCTTCGGTTATGTCGCAGAATTATTTCCAATATGTACCTTCACGAATTTAATCAAATTCTATGCAATGTTACCAAGTGATCTCTAACTATGTCGAGTTGCTTCATCTTAGGAGAAAATTTTTGTATCTACTTTTTAGAACACAATTCAAATAGGATCACTTGGTTTTTGTGCATAGTCTCAAATAGCTTCTAGTCCATACCTCTATGTGCATCTATATAGTACTTTTGTTTTAATTAATGTTTATAAGAGTGTCAACACTTTTTAGGATTAAAAACAAGGAGTTAAATGAATTGGACTGCTTTTACTGCTTCCACAAGCTGGGTTCGATGTGGGATTGTAGAAAACATGTTTGCGTACATCCATGTCTGCAAAGTATAGAAATAGGAACTTCAAAAACTTATACTGTCATCTGACGCATTTCAAAGCTGTGTATTTATTCTGGCCTGGCAGATGATACTAGCAATAACATCCAATACGAAGTATCCGTTTTTTCAACATATGTTTATTCTAAGCCCTATATTTACCTGTAGACACTGACTTATTTTGCTTCTGTTGTTCACTTTCTAGAGCTCATAGCGAGTTTTCCTTGCTCTAGTGGTCAATGGTGTATGGTCTTCCCATTAAAATGTTATTGGTCATAGCAGTTAAGAAACTAAATGGCTCCTTCAGTGGAGCGAACTGTTTTTTCTCTATATTCAATTACGGTCCTTAATTGTGTTCTACCTCATGCAGATTCTGAAGATGAACATGAAGATTGACCGTGCCCCAAGACTTCTACCGGTGTGATGTTCATGTGAAGGTAGTTGATCAATCTTAATTCATTTGGATGCTAAATGCGGAAAAAGACATCACAATGATCAGTTTTTATGAATTATATGGTATATATACAATACATGTAAAATTTTAATCTATTAAAAAAAAGCGTATGTAATTGTTTATGTTCCTTTAACGCCATGAGAGTTTTTTGAGGACATTCCTGCTTTATCTCAAATCAGAATCGCTATCCCTTTCTTTTTAATCGCAAATATGTTTTCGATCATTGCTGTGAAATTCTACATGTATGCTAAGTTCTTTGAGAAATAACATTCACATTGTGTTATTTTCTTGGCTATTTGAGCTCAGCTGATGAGGAGGAGTCTCTTGATTTACTTGTTTGTGTTTGTTGTGCTTTTCTTTTGCAGAAAGGAAACAACCAAATGCTCTTATGAACTTGTCGATGAGCTGAGAAATTGATGCTTTGGTTCTGGTTATTGAAACTGGCATAGGGACATTTTCGTCGTATTTCCTATTTCTTTTTTGCAATTTTTTTGGCACCAAGAATGTGCATAATGACTTCTAATGTTAATATAGACAGACTTGAAACTGCTGCCAGCTTTTCGCGCCCGAAGGGAGTTGAGGTGATATAAACTTATTCATGGAACTTCAGCAGCAGTTTCCTGTTGTGCTGGAAATCACATTTTATTGTTGCATGGTTTAAACAAAAATTCCATAGCGACAATAGTAACAAACTCAGTGTGATCTCACAAGGTCTGTGGAAGGTAGTGTGCGTGCAGTCTTATCCCTACCATGTGAAGGTAGAGAGACTGTTTTCGATAAACCCTCAGCTCAGGAAAAACATGTTCACAACATTATTGAACGGAAATTCCACCTGCATTATAAATTCCTGGTAGGCGTGATTCCCCTTTAATGAACCTTATGTAGCGTGAATTTGGATTAGTCGGAGTGGGTATTGGATATAAGATGGTTATACCAATAATAACTACGCTTCAGTCACAAATAAGTTGAGATAGTTGTACCGAAAATAAGTTTAATTATTCGGTTTCCCCTTCAACTTTCCTGATTAGCTACCTCCTCTAATTCTAGGTAATGTAGGATAGATGGATAAAATGTTAAAAGTTTTTTGGAAAATAATACAAGATGGAAGAAAAAATGAACTTGTTTTGAGCAACTAACGTGAATGTTTTTGTTAAATAGCTTCAATAAACAAAATTCATCACTAACATTGTGAAGTCATTCATTTCCAAACCATTGACTGACATTCGTTGTCTAACCGCTTGTTTGGATAGTCTGTATCGTGTTGTTACTTTAAATATATTTATTTTAATTTTTATTTAAATTTTATTATATCGTATTGTTAAATCCATTATTACGTAACGACGAAAAGTGTCATTCCATGACCAATTTGATGTAGTTGCGTTGTCACCTTATTTTTTTCTCTTATCTTGCCATTCCTTATTATTAAATGATCATATTTTATCTTTTATCCTATATTTTTAAAAAATAATTCTACCTTGTACCTTATTTTTTTTTTATAGTATTACAAGTTCATTCTTCCTATTATTAGTGCATGATATCATAAACGACGACAAACAATATAATCTATTCAAACATAATATAAGCAACATCCCGTTTTTCATTTTCTGATTTACATTGTATAAGTGGTTCCTTTTTTATTTGGGATAAATTTGAAATATTTGTTTGGTTTCTACGACACACATGTTAACTCAAATGGTACAAATATTCCTAAAAGAATAAAAAAAGTGCCAACTATGCTCATGTACTATCTCAAATTGATCAATTTTGTCATCTCTTAAACTTTTGGTTCATTGATAGTAGCAAATTGTCTCATATCTAGCTTTGCTATTGCCCATTAATGTAAAAAATTATATCTAAATTAATTGCGAAAGTTTTAACTATAGTTTAAAATTACTCTTCGATTGAAATTCCAAAACAAAACTTTTACCTTAAGGCAAAAATAAATATTACCCCAAAATAACAAAAGAAAAATTTGCTGAATTTGAACTAGTTCAAGAACAAATTTAACCATTTTTCCTGAAATCTAATCACACTCTTCTCCTTTTTTGTTTGCGTTAAACCATTATTTCCAACTTTCAGAAAAGCATGAAAGAAAAATAAAATGTCAAAATTAAATTCCTAATTACAATTAAAAGGTAAAATAAAAAAGAGGTTTAAAACAATAAGACCAGCATTCTCACTCAACCTTGAATTTTCTGCAAGAAACATCTTCTTCTTCCTCTCCAACATTTTTCCGGCGGAATCTACCTGTAAGTTCCTTATTCTTCTCTTGCGCTTTCTCATTACACAAAAAACCCTAATCCCTTTTCCCAATTAAATTTCGTTCTAAATTTGAAAATAACAATTCTTTCACTGTATAAAGAAAGCCTCAATTTCAAATTTGCATAATCAATTTTATCCCTTTTTACAAGATCATGCATATTTATTTGATTCCCGTTTGATTTCCTGAAAAAAGGGTTAGTGGATTTAGTATCTGTCTTTACATTTTGAGTTTCTTTTAGTACTTTGGAAGAGACAGATCCAACACACACACACACACACACCTTTATTTTTTGCATATGTATACAAAGTTCGAACTGAAAGCAGTGGGTTCCGTTGAATGACAATGACTTAGTTCCACCTCTTTACTTGGGGCGAAAGCTGAAAAAAGAAAAATTATTTTCTGAACTAGGAAGGAGATTTTTTGGACACATTTTTTTTGTGAATGGTACTTGTAAATATGCTAAATTTAGCTTGCTCATCATCTTTATTTAAGCACGCGATCGCTTTGAGACAAGGGTGGAGTTAGCTTGTGCCAAGGGGGTTCAATTGAATCTCCTTCGCCAGTGGCGGAGCCAGGATTTTAATTAAGGGGAGTCAAAGTATAAATAAGTAAGCACACGAAAAAATCAAGGGGGGTCAACGTATAGTATATATACATAAAATTAATAATTTAATGTATTTACAAAGTGTAATTTTCCGACGAAGGGGTGTCAATTGACTCCCCTTGCCAATGAGTGGCTCCGCCACTGCCCTTCGCAGGAAAATTATACTGCGTAACTAGGGGAAATTAAACTTTTATGAATATCTATAAACAGTTGAATCTCTTTGACATAAGGAAAGACTCTATTTTAAGGGCAAAGGGGTTTCAAAAATTGCTTCAGGTAACATGTTTAAATCCTAAGCGCAACATTTTAGTATATTTTGAACCCCTTTGTTGGAATTTCTAGCTCCGCCACTGTTTTGAGACTTTTGTCAAACAAATGGGTGCTTGGTATGGATGATGACTAACAATTTATATGTATTCTTGTTGTTGTTGTTGCTGTGAATGAACGAATTATCTTTGTTTCTTTCAAGAAAATGCAACCATTTAATTATCCAGACCACTAATTTCAAGGTCTGGCGTTTGAATCCAGACCAGTTAACTGTGCTTTTACCTAAATTCCATTCACTCCCTCGACATTAGCCCTTGACTCTTGAGTTAAAGTTACTATGTTAGATAATTTCTATTTAATATCTGTAATAACTAATAATCCTGTTGTCTACCAAGAACACTAGTTATACGAGAACCCTCATGAGGATTACAAAGTAGAGGAGTAATGTACAAATTACAGAAGCAGTTTTACCCTTTCATTTTCGGGTGAAGGTTCACCCTTCTGTTTTCTCCTATCCTAAATAACAAGGAGTTTCACATTTTATGGGTATGACCCTGTTGATTTATGGGGTACTCTCTGTTATCTGATTAAAAAAATACATTCTTCTCAAAAAGGACAAAAATCTTAGCAAGTTTATTTTGGTTGTATGAGCTAGTCACTGCTTATGGCAATTTAAAGCAAGTGTGGATGACATGTCATTTATAGGGATGCAAAAAACTGAGTCTGGAACTTTCTCTAATAAGGAATCCAAGTCTGGAACTAGAATCGATGACTTTATTGTCTTCAGTCAACTATTCCAGTCAGTAACCATTTCTACGGAGTCTTTTGTAGAGAACTGGAGTATCTTTTCCTGTAGGTTCTCTCTTTCTGGTGTAGTGCTTGAATACTGTGTTTGTTCCCACATCTTTTAGATATTCAATAACTTTTCTATTCCAGCCAGTGACCAATTTGCATAAAATCTGGAAATCTGCTGCTTCCCTTTTTCCGGTTCTCTTTTCTTCTTTTTCTATATCTTCTGCTGGATGTTGACGATCGAAAATAATTTTGTGGTTCAAGCTCATTGAAGTTGAGGTTAGTGCTTGAGGATTCTGGAAGTAGCTCACTTCAAACTTCTTGAACATATTCTTGGGTTAAGTTGAGTTTGAAAATAAGCTTTAATGCAACTGTTTCATGCTAAAATACGGGAAGCTGAGCCAAAACATCTATCATTTTCTTGCTCAAGTTGGTTGCATTCTTCATGCTAGTTTTATTTAGCTTCCTGTCAAGTTTACACTTGCCATGGAGCTCTTTATCTTTTCCTTTTCTTATGTCATGCTGATTCATGAGAGGAGCCTTGGCATAACTGGTAAAGTTGCTTCCATGTGACTCCCAGGTCACAGGTTCAAGCCATGGAAACAGCCTCTTGTAGAAATGCAGAGTAAGACTACGTACAATAGACCCTTGTGGTCCGGCCTTTCCATGGACCGCGTGCATAGCGGGAGCATAGTGCACTGACTGCCCTTTATGTCATGCTGATTCAGCTTTTGGTCTCATAAAACTGTTTCTTTTTACTTCTCATTTTCATATTATTGTTTTATTAATTTTTTCTTCTCTGTCTTCACTTATTCGTTTTTTTCCTTCCGGAAAGGTGTTTCTTTTTTTCTTATGGAAGTACTTTAGAATCATATGCTAGTAAAAAGTACTTGATTATCCAAACACCTTCTTTAAAATTGTTGACTTCCTGTTGCCAATCAATCAGTTGGGACTCCTCTTGACATTAGGAAAGTTGATTGTCACTGATCAAGTGTTATTTAAGATGAACAAATATTTGTAGAGTTTTCTTTCTTGGGTTATTTTCTCCAGTAGTTATCATAGTCATTAAGCTACTCCCCAGTCTAGTCCATGTGGGCCAGCTAGCCTCCTCTTTTTAAATATAATTATTGCGGAGTAGTAATTTGGACGAGGACATCTACAAACCATAGTATTGAAGTGAATCTCCGCAGCTTGTTAAGCAACCAAGTCTTGTTTTTTCTTCCAGAATGTGGTCTTGTTGGTTTCTTTCTTATTTATCTTTTTCAATGATGTCGGCGAACGAGATAATAAAGATGGCTGGATACTATAAGCAACTCATTTGGAGCGATGTCATTGATCACCTCAAAAATGTGGAATCAATCCAAGTTTAGAATACATGATAGCATTGCTAACATACCTCCTAAAACTGAGATTTGGATTGTCTTGCCAATTTGGTGATCTCCAATTGTAGTTGTGTTATGATCTCGATTGTTTGTGCTTGATCTTCCAATTTTTTACACTGACCTTATGTCGTAGAGCTTTGTGGCAACTCTCTAGCTTTTGCCCTTCTTGCTATAAGAACCTAGGCTTGATAGATGGACTCACATCATTTGTTGATCTTCAAATTTTGTCGGAAGGCTATGTTCTTAAGCTCTTTGACTTGGTGATGTGCTTTGGCAATTGAATTTATTTATAGCCTATATCAATCATGGGATATGTGTCCATAAGTGACAAATGCATAATTTTGTTGAATATTTGCAGGTTATAGGTTGACCAAATAGAGATGGAAGACATACTAACGGAAATCCCTCCACCTTCAAGGTTCTTTTTGGAAGATCTGAACAACTTTTGTCCACCGTCTCCTCCTCTTCCCTCTCTATTACTGTTGTTTTCAACACCTAACCAGGAGAGATATTCTCGCCCTTCTCTCCTCATCATTGCCATGTCTTCTCCATCGCTTCAAGTTCTTCATCATGTGTCCTCCAAAGCCCTTGTCGGAACACTTATCCTTCCTGAAATCCCATTCTCTGGCAATTCAGTCGAGCCCTCTCTAAAAGACAAATCGTGCAATATATATGCCCTGAATGAAGCTGATAACTTGATTATGATTGTGTCCGTACAATATCCAATTACTGCAGAGAGATCTCATGCAGTGGCAAAGCTACTGATTGGAGAACAGATTATTCCTGAAAAGGTCTTAATACTGGACTCCATTCGTAGTAATAACTTTCGAGGAAAACTTTCACCTGATGAAGCGTTTGCATTTAAGCTGGAATCATCTGCAGAGAGAAAAGCAAAGGCTGATGGACATCAAGATTCACCACTGGTAAAATGCGCAGACTATCTTCCATCAGGAAGTGTTGTCGATGGCTTGGGGGCTGCTTTATTGAGCCGATGTCAGTTGAAGAAGATCAGAGGAACCCTGTGTGTTTCATGGCCTGAAGCTGGTATTTCAGTTATATCACTTGTTAAATCTCTACTGCTCAAGGATGTCCTGTCCGGCGTGAATCATATTAACGTTGGGGTTCTTGAGGAGGAATTCCTAAAACTAGGTAGGAATAAGGATTTCCTTCTTGATTCTGAACTCTATACATGAAATGATGTCTTTGATTTAAAACAGATGGAACTTTTTCTGTTTCCAGCATCACCTTGTTCCTCCTTTTTTGTTAGATTCCAGTGAAGTTTGAACAAAGCAATATTTTCTTCATCTCCTGAATTACCAACTTGAACATGGTTCACCATGTCAAATTAATATTATGTTCTCCAGCTATTTGGAGTGTGATTTTGTAGGTGTTTGTATAATTGTTTTCTGTCCATTTAGTTCATAGACTTAGATGCGCGGTGTATGAAACTTTATAAACTTAGGTACTTTAATATATATTTTTAACTTATCTTTTATTTTGGTCTGATTAAACTTTCAATATATGTTTTTTGTTTTTAACCATTGGTATCCGGAATTCACTAGTTCAACTAAGCTGGAATCATGGTGCTCAAGAATGTTTCTATTCTCGGGGTTTGAACCAAATAACGAGGAACAGGGAAGATGTGAGAGAAGAATATTTTGATAGAAAAAGATCCAAGAAAAATCAAATCTTGTATAAATCGATTAACCAAGAAAAAACAGCTAGTGAAACACTCATGCTGGTAATGTTTTTGTGTAACCTTTTCTTTTATTATGGCAGTGTTCAGTTCAGATTGCGCATACTTGGGCTATTTCATCACTACCAGATACTCTATTTATCAAGACTAAAGCATTTTTTTCTTCTTCAAAATAGGGCGATTTGCGGTCATGCCCTACATAGTAGCCACCTTTTAACCTATACCCTATTTTTAAAAATTATTGATTTGGTAGCCAGCTGACAAAAAATCCGCACTAATATGACCATTCTACCCCTGACATAACATATAAAAATCACACATCTCCGTCTCTTCTCATATTTGAATCACGTACGTCTCTTCTCACATTTGAACCACGCACAAAACACTTCACCGATCCTCCGTCTCTTCTCAGATCTCCTCTCCCAAAGAAAAATTCAAATTGTAAGTTTTCGAATCTGACTGATGTTCATGATACCTGAGATTTTTTGCTAAAGTTTTGGTAAATTTTTTGCTAAACAATTTGTTTGCTGAAGTTTTTCCTCCTTCAGCACTGAATGTGCTGAAGTTTTTCCTCCTTGATACAATAGATTTGTCATGAAAAACATCAGCACAAGATGCTGAAGTTTTTTAGTTCATTTTCTAATACTTCAGCACAAAATGTTCTGAAGTTTTTCCTCCTTGATACAATAGATTTGTCATGAAAAACCTCAGCACAAATGTGTTGATGTTTTTTAGTTCATTTTCTAATACTTCAGCACTGAATGTGCTGAAATTTTTTATTCAAACTTCAGCTTTTTTTCATAATTAAATTCTTATGCTAATACTTGACACTAAACATGCTT
>MDKJ01250129.1:0-43499 GCA_005239525.1 Nicotiana knightiana
TCACTTTAAGTGGAAAAACTCCCGTACCCCCTTTGGGGCGTATAAAAAAGGGAGGTGTGACAGAGAGTGCCAACTTTGTTTCTTTCGTAGGAGTCTTCCTGGGTTTCTTCCCTACCTCAGAAAATGTCAAGTCATCTTCGTCATTATTAACCTCTTCATCTCCAGTGAAAGGAGTTACCAAAGGCCCAGGTTCTTGAGTCCTTTTCTCTTCACCAGTTTCTTATGAATGGGGATTTGACAGTGTTCCCAATGGTCATAGAGCCTCCAGATTCCTCATTCATATTCTCATTCTCCTCCTCACTTTCTTCGACCACTCCTTCACTCTCACTTACTTTTTATTGATCCCCACCCTCTCTCAGAATTGTCATGTTCTCCACTATGGTTTTCTTCTTCTGCCGAACTTGTTCACCTATCCTACAATCCGTATCACTATGCTTCTCTTGTCCAGAGTCTCCCTCATTCTGATTCTTTTCTTCGTCATTAGTTATGTCTTGAGCATTATGCTCCTCATGACTATCCACAACTTCTTCCTTTTTCACCCTCATTGTCATCCTCATCCTCCGTCCGACTAAATGAAAGAACATCAGATGCCTTCTTTTGTATTGGTTCTTTCTTCCTTCCCCATCAACTACAGGCACCACAATAGTTGTATCTACCCATTTCCCCAGATTTCCTACACCTTGTTCTACAGTGAATTCCGCAACTTGTAGTTTCTCAGTCGTTGGTGGGAGAGTGTTTAAGGGTGCAATATCTATAGCGGATAGCACACCATCTAATCTTGAAGGAGGAATTTGTACCTGACTAGCAATGACTAGCACTGATCCCCCCTGAACCACGGCTTCCTTATCCACTGTGTCTGCTTGAGTAGTAGCATCGGGCACTTTCTTAACAGATTTTCTTGGAGTAGCCTTGACCTTGGTTGACTTAGAGGTATTTTTTGTAATAGGCTCAGGGTGGTTAGTTTTGGAAGTGAGGGTGCAGTGGAGGTGTGGATGGTGAGTGCAGTAGGAATAAGGGATAATGATGTAGGTATAGTGGAGGATGAAAGAGAAGGAGCAGGTGTTGGTGTGGATTCACTTGATGGCATGACACTTTTCTTTGATTCGGGCATCATGTTCTTGGTTTTTTCTTCAGACTTAGATGATAATTTGGCTTTAGAAGGGGTTTGGCTGGATTTAGGCATGGTGATCAGAGGACAGAATCGATTAAGGAAAAGAGAGAATTGATTCTTGATATTTGTTCTTGATTCTTGCTTAGGGTTTGAGAGAAACGGTGAGGTTTGAGAAACTGATCATAAAGGCCTTTCAAAGACGTTAATCCTGATTTGACTGTAAGAGAGAGGGTGACTGAATTTGAGTTTTAACGGGACTCTTATAATGGTTACTTTGACTATTATGATTTCAGGAGTAATTCAACTTTAATTGCTTTAGGATTCCCCCTTACTTTTTACTAGAAGACAAGTAGAAGTGATGCCAACGGATTTAGAAGTCTGAGCATAGCAATAATTTAGGATATTAAGTCCCAATGAACTAAGACAATATGGACTGTACCTGAGTCGAAGAACCAACTCCTTAGTAGCTTCTTACTTGTTTCTGCAATAAAGTTTCAGCACTTCATATTAGTATTATGCAACATAGTTATCAGCCAAATTTTTCAAGCAAGTATGAGTGCTTTATACAAGCACGAGTCTAAATCAAATACATTGTACTTAACTATTTACATCTGATTATACCTTTTTCTAGCCAATCATTGAGGTTCAACTTAGTTGGAAGCATTGATTAGACCTAGTTCTAGTATGTTCATTTGAAAGTGATCCCTACTCAGAGCTTTAGTAAAATATTAGCAATTTGATCTACAATTTTAAAAAAATTTAATTAAGATTCCCCTTTTCAACATTGTCTCTGAGAAAGTGGTGTCTAATATCAATATGCTCGGTTCTCTTGTGATGACGTGAATTTTTTGTAATATTTATGGCATTTGTGTTATCACAGAAAATAAGAACACAATCAAAAAAAATATCATTGTCCTTTAGTTGTTGTCTTATCCCTAACAATTGAGCACAGCAGGATACTGCTGCCACATATTCAGCCTCAGTTGTAGATAAGGCCACTGAGTTTTGCTTCTTTGTTTCTCAAGACACTAGACAAGAACCTAGAAAATGAGTTGTTTGTTTTTCCTGTCAACATGAAAACGTGCATAGTCAACATTAGCATAACCAACTAGATCAAATCTATACCCTTTGGGATACCATAGGTACAGGTCAGGAGTCCCCTTGAGATATCTTAGTATCCTCTTAACAGCCTTCAGGTAAAATTCCTTGGAATTTTCCTATCTTGCACATAGTCCCACACTGAATATAATATCATGCATGCTTGTTGTGAGGTACAATAGTGACCCAATCTTTCCTCTATATATTTTGTGTTCAACATTTTTCCCTTATTCACCAAGGTACAGTTTTGTTGCAGTAGCAATGGGAGTGTCAATGAACTTAGAGGATTCTATGTTGAACTTATTTAGTAGTTCCTTGATGTATTTCTGCTGATGTATCATGGTTCCAGTAGGTGTTTGCTTGATTTTCAGCTCCAGAAAGAAGTTCAATTCACCCATCATGCTCATTTCTCATCATCTCAGCAATTCCTTGCATATTGCTTCATTAGTAGCCTCAAAGATAATGTCACCACATACACTCACAATCAAAATATTCTTGCCTTATCTCCTTAGAAATAGAGTGGTTTCCACCTTTCCTCTTGCAAATTTGTTGTTAAGAGGAATTTTGAGAGTCTTTCATACCAAGCTCTTGGAGCCTATTTCAGTCCATAAAAAGCTTTATCTAGCTTAAATATAGGGTAAATTACATGGCGGAGCATCTTTTGAAAAGTATTTAAAAAAATAATATCATTTTTTATTTATTTCATATATAGCATATTCATTTACAATAGTAGCATATTACAAAGAATATACGCACAATTAATGAGTAACAAAATTACGGGATCAATTTTATCCTTATTTATCTAAATTTAAGTTGATTGGTTTAGCATTTAACTCTCTGTCTCTCTTCTAGATTTTTGTCCCTTAAATTAGCGTTCAAATATTCTCTGAATATTTCAAGTACTTTGAATATTTATATGAATGGTATAAATAAAATATGTCATGTATATTATTTATACATATATTATACCAGATATAATTATATGCTATTATAATATTATATTTATACTTATTCCATGTATATATTTAATTATCTACTATTTTAAATTACAACACAATCTATACAATGGCCGAAAGAGTTACTATATTATGTATATTAATATACTAAAAGTACCATTATAATCTATAAACTATTTAATACAATCATTATACTATTGAAATTGATGCTAATATATAACTAAAACTAAAACCTTATACCAACAGAATAAATCTCATATATAATCATATACTATACAAAATTGATGTTGATATACAATTGGAAACGCTAATTTAGGAAGGCTTATATAAGGAAAGAATTGAAAAGAAACTGAACTGCTTTGAACCTTTTTATTAGGAATTGAATGCTCTGGTCTTGTTTTTAAGCATGGTTCTTGGTTCATATTTACAGTTTCCTGCTAAGGGATGTATTTATTAAGCTGCAATGTTATGTAAAATACCTAGTGATGCTAGATATTTGAAAAAATTTCTTAAATATAGCCTACTTATATTTTTTTCCCTTAATACATAGTCAGAAAATTCTTTGATTTCAAATCCAGGAGGTTGTTTGACAAACACTTCCTCCTTCAGATAACCATTCAAGAAGGCACGCTTTACATCCATCTGATATAAGGTGAATTCCCTGTTTGCAGCAAAGGCTATCAGCATTCTTACAGCTTCTATTTAGCTACAGGTGCAAACGTCTCATCATAGTCAATGCCTTCCTCTTGATTATATCCATGAACCACCAATCCGGTCTTCTGGTACCTTTGACAGTTATGTTCTTGGGTCTTTGTACCAAGTGCCAGAACTTACTTTTCTCAAACCGATTTAGCTTTTCTTGCATTGTTGTTATCCAATTTGGATCCTTTAGGGCTTCCTTGATGATCTTAGGTTCAACCTGTGAGAGAAATGATGTCACTACACATAGATTTCTCAAAGAACACAGGGTTTACACTCTTGCATTTGGATCAGAGGTGATGTTCTTAAGAGTATATGAACTTGATGCTTCCATGATCTG
Source organism: Nicotiana knightiana (assembly GCA_005239525.1). Classification (NCBI taxonomy): domain Eukaryota; kingdom Viridiplantae; phylum Streptophyta; class Magnoliopsida; order Solanales; family Solanaceae; genus Nicotiana; species Nicotiana knightiana. The sequence continues at coordinate 4,205 of MDKJ01250129.1, forward strand.
ATCATAAACCAGAGAATATTCACCCAAGGAGTGATCTAAAGGAAAAGGTTCAGTAGGTGTGGCTTCATCAGTCTGGTTAGCAGTCAGAGTAGTTCTTTCTTCTTCTTGCTCCTCATGGTCACTATCAATTTCCTTTTGGTCTTCGGATTCATCTTCATATTGAGGTTCAGATTCCTTTATAACTCCATCATCTCCAATGTCATAATCTTTTTCCTGCAGACCTTTCTCATCCAAATTGTTAGATTCACGTGAATATTTCTTCTACACACATAGTTCTTTTATTAAAAATGTTATAGGCCTTACTATGTGGAGAGTAACCCAAAAAATTCCCTTATCACTTCCGTCGTCAAACTTACCTAGAGTTTCTTTTCCATTATTGTGCACAAAAGATTTACACCCAAAGGATGTCAGGTGAGTGTTGTTAGATTTTCTTCCTCGAAGTAGCTCATAGGGAGTTTTCTCAAGAATGGGCCTGACCATACATCTGTTTAGCAGGAAATAGGAAGTATAGACTGCCTCAGCCCAGAAACTCTTAGGAAGTTCACTAGAAATCAACATGGTCCTCCCCATGTAGTCTAGGGATCTATTCATTCTTTCTACAACCCCATGTTGTTGTAGAGTTCTAGGTGCATAGAAATTATGGTCAATATCATGTGAGCTACAAAACTCAAGGAATTTGGAATTTTCAAACTCAGTTCCATGGTTTGTTCTTATAACTTCCTTTGCTTAACACTTATCTTGCACCTATCCTATCAACCATATCTTCTCCCAGTTGATAACTTCTTTTGCTTAACACTTGTGTTGATTGTCACTAGCCAATGGTTTAGACTCTTAGTTAATTTTAGTTTAAATCACATAAATATCCATTGTTGATCATCTTGGATAGCAATCTAGCTACAAACTATAAAAATATTGTTTAACACTAATCCTTATAGATAAGATAATTTTCAATAATAGCTTTGACTAACGAGCATATTTAAGTGTGTGTTTTAAGATCGTCAAATTTTGGCGTCGTTGTCGGGGATTGGCAATCAATAGTGTTTGAAATAATTTGTAGTGTTAATTTAGAAATTATTTTTTCGTTTTTTATTTTGTCTTCTTTGAAACAGTTTTTTTTGGGTTTTTTTCTATTTTATTTTCTTTATTAGTTAACTTCTTTTAAATATTTGTTTTGTAGTATCTAACAAGTTGGAAAAGATACTGTAGATATTAAACTCTAAATGTTGTGAAGATGGAGTACAACCAGTCTAAGAAAACGGTTGAAGAGTTAGCAGCTGAATATTATCAGTGGTCTGCTATGTGTTTTAAATACGGTGGAAATAATCTATGGATTGATTGTCAAGCAGGTATGTATTCTTCCTATGGTTCATATTTTGAACATTCTCACTCTGTTTCTAGTTCGTACATGTATGAGGATTCATATCGGCACAATCTTGACTCTGGTTGGGATGAATACCTTTATTATAACTGGGATGAAAGCGAAGTGAGACAACCCCCTCAAGGGGAGAATGATAGTTTGGAAGAGCTTGTGTATAAGTTCGTAAATAAGTTGGTAGAGATATTTACACAAGATGATGAAGCCATTAACAACCTAACAACACAAGTAAGTCAAATAGTAAATATACTTTCAGAAAGCTCATTGCGTTGTGATGGTAAATACATGGAGGAGATACCTTGTGAGAATGAGCCTACCCAAGAGGATGAGCATCCACAGAGAGAGATTTTCATTGTTCAAGATGACTCTGATTCAACTGAGATGATCGATAATAAGGATGTGGTTGAGTGTGAATCAACGGAAGAAGAGTTCAAACCCCCACCCACCTTTGCAGCATGTAGTAGAAGAGAATGAGAAACAAATGGTCTTGGACATATCAGAGGAATATTCACTTGACCTTTCTTCTTTGTTTTCTTGTTCTAAATTTGATCATGTGGATTTTATTTTTGGGGATTTATAGGAAGATACATGGATTGATCCTGTGAAAGAATGCACGAACAAGTTGAGGATGATCATGAACGAGCAATTTACCGCTCAAGATGAGGACAAGAAAGAAAGAAAAAAGCGAGTCTTGCAGGTATCCTCAGAAGAATTGGGCTTAATGAGCTCCATAAAGAATCCCAAGAAGCGAAAATGAGGAATGAATTCATAATTAGAGGTGGAGCTCATAAGTTCTCGCAAAAGAAAAAAATTCAAGGAAGTTTCCTTTATCTTATGCTTTTTAATTGTGTGTCAAGGGGACATGCCACAACTTAAAGTGTGGGGTGGGGGATATATTTGTATGATGTATGTATGTTAGTTTTAGTTTTTGTTTTTGTTAGTTTTACTAGTAGAGATATAGGAAAAATTGAAAAACCATAAAAAATTTAAAAAATTTGATTTTTCCCAATGGATATCAATTCGTCGGGTTTCTTGAGGGATTTAAGTCGGAAAAAAAATACCAAAAAGATTTCTTTTGTAGGTTGTGTATTCATTCCCCCTTGATTTTTCTTTGGGTCGTGGTTCTTTTCCAAGGATTTTGTTTGAACCAGGTGTAGTTAGTTTTTATTTTTGTTAGGAGTAGGGAACCTTGTGCTATGATTTGAATTGAAAGCAATATCTCTTGACTTTTTTATGCCTTGAGAATAGTAAGTGCATTAATTGTGACGCTTAGGCTCAGTTTTTGACTCTTGTATAAGTACCTTAAATTGTATGTTCTTAACTTTGCTTAACTACTTTGACTAGAGTGTCTTGAGAGTCCTATCCTGAGTGAGCTATGGGCCATGTATGTGAGAGATTTTTGAGTTATTTTGTGCATTGCATTTGATATCTAGAACTTTCCCCATGTGTTTGCAAAGCTAAATAATAGTTTTATTCAGTCTTGAAAGTGATATAGGCGTTTCTTTATTGAGCCAGTTATATGTTATTGCCCACTTAATTGTTATGTATCTTAGTTAACCCCTTTGATCCTAATCATGTTCTTTGGTAACCACATTACAAGTCTTACCCAGTTATTTGAATTGACAATCTATTTGAACCATTTACCTCTCGTGAGCACTTAAAATTGTATAACTTTGTAATAATTGAAGTGTGGGGTGGTTGGTTTGGCTTTTGAGTGGAACTAATGAAATAATGAGAAAGGTGCATTGTTTGAAAAATTAAGATCCACTTGAATTGAAAAAAAAAATAGTTGTATTGTTGTGAATGAGATTCATTGATAAGTGGTAACTCTTGATGTAATGGTGCTTAAATAATTTGGGAGTAATGTATATTGATGTGAAGGTGGAGTTATGGTTTGATATAAGTGTGAGGTTTCAACTGTTAAAGTGTATGTATTAAAGTGCTTAAGGAGGTGTAGTCACTCTTATATCTAAATGTATCCTACCTGTCACGCAGCCTACATTACAACCAATTAAAGTCCTACTTGATCCGTGACTGAATGAGCTCGAATAAGTAGGGTAGTACACTACGGGAAATCCTATGGTTCATCATTTGTGGCATATGAATGTTGTTTTTGAGAGTGAGTGAATTCTTTCTATTTGAAGTTCCTAATCATTCTTAAATTTTATTATGTGTGGAACTACTCTTTTTTGTTGTGTGAGGGAACTTGATTCATGAAGGAAAGGTAATTTTGTTGACCTCTATGTTAGAGTAAGTGAGTACGTCGTGAATAATGCGTGGTTCTTGTGAGTCAATTTTTGAGGTGAAGATGTTACACTATTGTGCTTGGTCTATTTTAAGTATCCTTGGTGTGATGAGTTAGGAGAATTGCTTAGTAAGGTTGTGTCTATATAAAGTGTGATTTGATTGCTTGAGGACGAGCAATAATTTAAGTGTGGGTGTTGATGGTATGCAATAATCTCATATTTTATTCGATTATTAAATTCCAATTTACTGCACTTCAGTTGAGTTTGAGCTTTAATCGCTAGTGTTTTACACTAATGGTGTGTTTCATGCCTTGTAGGAGTGATTCCGAGCTATGTAAATGTTATGGAATGAATTCAAGTGATTTGGATCTTTGAAGTCTGAGTAAAAGTCCAAGGAATTAAGTCGGGATCGTGTTCGGGGATCAACGGATGATAGTGCAATAAAACGAAGAATCGAGCAGGCATATTGCGCACTGTATAGAAAAATATACATACGTTTTTGCTCAAAACTCCATTTAGGCTCCACAATATATGGTTTGAAATATAACTAAAGAGGCTACAACTTTCATGTTTTATGTTTTTTTAAATTTCTAACAGAACAGGGTTCTGTTACTATCATAAATTACTATACTCGACTAGCGAGCATAATTTTAGTGTGTGTTCTAATCTCACTTAAATATGCTCGCTAGTCGAAATTTATAATATCGTATCCATAGGGATTTGAGTTAAACAGTATTTTCGTAGTTTATAGCTTGATTGCTATCCAAGATGATCAACACTTGAGAATTATATGATTAAACTACAATTAACTAAGAGACTAATTCATTGACTAATGACACTCGACGCAAGTAACAAGTAAGGAAAGATATCACTGGGGAGAATAGGGTTGATAGGATAGGTGAAAGATAAATGTTTGGGATCTAACTCTATTTAATTCACTTCTAATGTTCAAGTGAGTCTCTCGAATTCACTTGATTATGTATTCAATTATTTAGTAGAAACTCCTCTCTCGATCAAGTCTCAACCTCACAAGATGAACTATCATAAGATTGGTGAAGATATGCATGAATTCGTAGTGGATTGGTATTTAGGAGAACCTCTCTTGATTATCCTCCTAACTTAGTATAATCAACAATTCAACTAGCCTCTTTCGATTACTAAGAACAATCAATGAATTCAACCAACAAGATAGAATGCAAAAATATCACAAGTTATGTCTCTCTTGATTACATGAACAAGAGAATATAGATTCAACGATTAAAACATCCAAAACGATTCAATACACAAAACTAGAGTTAATATCCACAAACAAATACCAATACACCAAATTCATCAAACCCTAAATAGAACTACTCCATATATATGGAGTAATTCATCATAAAAATATTTAAATCAAAGAAAAACATAAAATGATCCAAACTCTTGTCTTGAGTGAGGATCGAATGATGAAATCCTTGCGCTTTAACTTCTCCACCTCCTCCTTAGCTTCCTTAGGTCTTAGATGTGTCAAAAGTCCTCAAAATATCATTTTTCCATGTATATATACCAAGTAAGGTCGGGCCCAAATAATTACACCTTCTCTTACACGAAAAAGGACACTTTTCCCGGACAGAACGTGCGCGGTCGCGCACCTGGAAGTGTGCCCGCGCACTTGGCCCCGCACTTTTCACACTTTCTGCCCCATATGCGCGGTCAGTACGCGGCCGCGCACTTGCCGTGCACCCTGTTATGTTGAGAATTTGAAAACACGTAAAACATGAAAGTTGTATCCATTTTAGTTAGCTTTCCAACCATATATTGTGGAGCCTAAATAGAGTTTTGAGCGAAATGTTATGTGCATTTCACTAGACAGTGCGCAATATCTCTTCTTGATTCTTCATTTCGTTGCACTATCATCTGTTGATCCCCGAACACAATACCGACTTAATTTTTGGGATTTTACTCAGACTTCAAATCTCCAAATCACTTGAATTCATTCCATTACATCTACATAGCTCGGAACCACTCATACAAGGCATAAAACACACCATTAGTGCAAAACACTAGCGATTAAAGCTCAAACTCAACCAAAGTGCAGTAAATTAGAATGTAATAATTGACTAAAACATGAGATTATATCCTACCATCAGAGCGTCTTTGAGGGACACACGTGAAGAATTTCTTTTACTTCAATACTAGTCTTTGAAATTCACACAACAATTCTTGAAGTAGGGGTATTTGTAGGCATATAAAATTTATTACAATTAAATTATTAAATAATTTGGACTATATTTAAATGCAAGATATAATAGGCCAAATAAATATTAAGGACTAATATAATTGAATTAATTGTATAAGTCCAATACATATGGGTTAAATAAATTGGTCCAAAACTATTGGGCTAGCTCATTTAATTGGGCTACTAGTGATGAGCCCACTTTATTAAGCCCAAGATATTTTCTTCCTAGAGGCTTAGTTTGTGCCACGTGTGAAATGAAGTGGCACGCCAAATCAAACAAAATTTCCAACAGGATCATGCCACGTGTCAAAATTATAAGGCATGTCAAGTCAAATTAAAAGGCCAATGAAACTATGCCACATGTGCAAATGACAAGTTCTGGCCAATCAAATGCGGCTTTGTCACTCTTCAATATGATTGGTCGGAAAGAGTTTGTTCTTATCATAACTCTTACCTCTCACAACTATATATAAATAAGGATCTTCGTAACTCAGAAAGACATCAGAAGTTATAACAAGAAGCAAGAGAAAACTTGTGGATAAAACGTCACAAATTTCTCTACAAGTTTCAAACTTCAAGCAATCAAGTTCAAGTTCAAGAAATCAAGTTCAAGCTCAAGAACGAAGAACAAATCAAGATTCAAGGAGTTGGATTTCAAATAAAAGTTCGTGCTAGTTGAATTCAAGATCATCGTTCGTGGAAACAAATATAGATTCAAGATCAAACTCAAAAGCCCTTGAATTTATTTACTATTACAAAGAAGAATCAGAGGATTTATAGAGATTGTAACACTCAATCTATTTGAAATCAAATACTATGATTGTTACAATATTTTCGGTCTTGATTTTATTTTCTTGATGAATTTATTATCTACAACACAATCAACTAATATACTTTATCCACGAGACTGTCTTTATTTAACATGGTGTGGACGTTGAGGATTGTGGGTCCCATGTATTTAAAGTGTATGGTTAGTTAGTGGTTAGTTAGTTATAACTACGTAGTGGAGTAATATAGTAGTTAGTGGTTAATCTCAATAAGTAGTAGAAAGTACTATGTAAATGGTTAGGCTGTACATTTCCAATATTTAGAAACTGGAGTAATGTTCTTCTCCTCCACTTCACTCTTCTCTGTATCTTCTATGTTATTTCACCATAGTTAGAGCTCTTCAACATGGTATCAGAGCTCGGTTAATCGAGTAATGATTGCTCTGATGTGACGGAATACTAAATCCCAACCTCAATTTTTTGCTTTGTGCAACTGGTTGAATCGATTTCCAGCTGAATTTTACCTACTCAAAGCTAGGGTTTGAAATTTGTGTGTGATCTGCTCGATTGGATCGATATTGGTGGCAAGAAGTCTGTGCATGTATCTGTAGATTCATTTCTGTTCTTTGATTCAAAATTCTCTAAGTTTCTCAATTCACAACAATGTCGGTTCATGAAGATGTTACCGATCCTCAGCTCGCAACGATGAATGCAGCTCAATCAGTTGATCAGGTTGATCATCATCATCCTTTGTACATTCACCCATCTGATACTCAAGGTTCAGTTCTTATTTCTATTCAATTGTAAGGATATGAGAATTACTCGATCTGGATCAGGTCATTGAAAATTGTATTGCATGGCAAAAGGAAATTAGGATTTGTTCTAGGCACCTGCAAAAAGAGTAACTATAATGTTAGCCTTCATGAACTATGGGATAGATGTAATGCGATAGTGCTTGCATGGATTATGAATACTGTGTCTCCAAATATTCTTAGTATTGTAATCTATGCATCAGATGCCTACACTGTTTGGGAAGATCTTAGGGAGATATTTGACAAAGTTAATGCTTCTAGGGCAACTTACCTACATAAGAAAATAGCTACACTAACACAAGGAGTATCCTCTGTATCTGTTTACTTTTCTCGACTAAGAGAACTGTGGGATGACTATGAAACATTAATTCCTCTTCCTACTTGTGGTTGTCAACTTGAGCATTATCAGCTTCAAAAACTCTATCAGCTTCAAAAATACTATCAGTTTCTCACTGGGCTTAATGATTCATATGAAAATTCTAAGAATCAGGTGTTAATGACTAGGCCTCTACTTAATCTGAGTCAGGCTTATGCTATGATTATCAATGTTGAAATCCAAAGGATCAATGGAAAGGGTGTGTATGGTTCTAATTATGTCAATGAAGTTGTTGTTATGATGAGTAATAGGCACTACAGCAACAATGGAGGTCCTACAAACACTGGATACACTGGAAGTTAAAAACTAAAATCTCCTTCAACAAGTCACCAGTTTATTGTGAGTACTGCAGGTGCAAAGGACATACCAAGGAGAATTGCTTCAAACTACATGGATATCCAAGTGATTTCAAAAACAAGAAGAGAGGAGGAAATTTCACTGCTCAGTCCAACAATGTAAGCAACTATGGCAGTCGGTCTTCAGAAGCTCAAAGCAATTCCTTGGGAAGCTCTACTCTCAGTTCCCCAGCTCAGTTTTTAATTCCAGAACAGTACCAGCAGATATTGCAGATGTTGAACAAAGGCAAGGATGCTGAACCTGTAGCTAATTCAACAACTATAGGAACATCAGGTAACATACATGCTTTTATGTCTACCTTGGTGAATCATAAGTGGATAATAGATACCGGGGCTTCTAATCACATGGTGCATAGTTTAAATCTATTGGATTGTCATAAAGAATTATCAGAAACAAATAAAAACAAAGTATATCTTCCTATTGGTGAGATGGTTACTATTACACATACTTTGATGTGTTCCTTTTTCAGAGATAAGAAGGTTCAGAACATATTACATATTCCAGAAATCAAGTATAATCTACTCCCAGTTTCTAAGATCACAAAAGAACTAAGGTGTATGGTGGCATTCTTTCCTAATTTATGTGTCTTTCAGGAACTCTTCAGTGGGAAGGTTCTGGGGATTGGTAAAGAATAACTTGGTTTGTACATTCTCAAGATTGAAGACAGGCAATTCTCTGAGCAACATTTACCACCAACTGTGAATACCATTGTTAGTAGTACAAACAAGTGTGCTAGTAAGACTAGTGAGAGTAGCACACAATCATGCAATAAGTTTGATTTGTGGCATAAAAGGTTAGGACATGCTCCTCTAAAGATGGTACAAAAACTACATAGCTTACGTGATTTGCACCTAACTGGTGATCATTGTACTGTGTGTCCCATTGCAAAGCAGTCCAGACTTCCTTTTCATCATAGCTCTTCATGTTCTACTTATGTCTTTGATATTGTACATGCAGATGTTTGGGGTTCTTATAGGATTCCTCATGATAACAAAATATACTTCTTTACCTTAGTTGATGATTACTCAAAGTATATTTGGATCTTTCTACTAACCACTAAAGTTGATATTATTGTGGCGTTGAAAAACTTCCTAGAAATGGTTACAAATCAGTTCAGAACTTCTGTTAAATGTCTTAGAACAGATAATGGCACTGAATACATGAATGACCAAGTGACTTCCTTATTGCAAAATCTTGGAATTATTCATCAAAGATCCTGTGTATACACTCCTCAACAGAATGGAGTTGTTGAGAGAAGACACAGATAAATTATAGATATGGCTAGAGCACTGAGATTTCAGGCCTATGTACCTTTGTGTTTCTGGGGTGAGTGTGTGTCCACTGCAGTTTATCTACTGAACGAGCTACCTACTGTTCTGCTTCAGGGAAAGACTCCCTTTGAGGCACTATTTCATAAAGGTCCATCCATTCAGCATCTCAGAGTATTTGGGAGCTTATGTTATGCCACTAAAATACAGAAAGCAGACAAGTTCAGTCCTAGATCAGTCCTAGCAATTCTCATGGGGTATTCATATTCTCAAAAAGGCTATGTTCTATATGATCATCACTCCAAAGGTTTCTTGTTGAGCAGAGATATTGTGTTCAAGGAAGATGTCTTTCCTTTTAAGAATATGAGGTCTAGTGTTCCTTATCTATTTCCTATTGTTGAGTTCACAGATTCATCACCCATCTACAAGAGTGCTCAACAGCCATCTTTTGGCAACATTTCTCCTATCACTCAGCCGTCTTCTCCTACACCTGTCAGTGATGATCCCTCAGCATCTGTGCCTGCAGATATTCCCACTGATCACTCAACTCCTCCTGCAACACTTGGGAGATCCTCAAGACCCTATTAACCTCATGTGTGGATCAATGATTATGTGGTCCAGACTAAGAAGTCTACTTGCCCATATCCAGTCTCACAGTATGTGTCTTATGATCAACTCTCTCCTGCTTATCAAGCTTCTTTAGATGCTTACTCTGTCATTGCTGAACCTAACTCCTTTAGTGAAGCTAGTGTTGATCCTAAGTGGGTGGAAGCTATGTAAGCTGAGATCTCAGCTTAGGAAGAAAACAACACATGGTCTATAGTAGACTTGCCCCCAGGAAAAGTTCCTATTGGGTGTAAATGGATTTTCAAAGTCAAGTATAGATCCAATGGTGAGGTGGAGAGATATAAGGCCAAATTGGTAGCCAAAGGCTACAACCAACAGGAAGGCCTAGACTACACAGAAATATTCTCACCAGTAGCCAAAATGGTTATTGTAAGAGTTGTGGTTGCCCTAACAGCTGCTTCCAGTTGGTATGTTTTCTAGATGGATGTGCATAATGCATTCTTGCAAGGTGATTTGATAGAGGGGGTTTACATGCACATTCTAGATGGCTTTCCAAGCCAAGGGGAGTATCAGAAAGTGTGCAAATTACACAAGTCCTTGTATGGGCTGAAGCAAGCACCCACACAATGAAATCTCAAATTGACAGAAGCACTCTTAGATATGAAGTTTGTGAAAAGCCATTATGATTACTATCTTTTTACTAAGAAGATAGGAACATAACTGGTGATAGTGCTAGTATATGTGGATGACTTGTTGATCACATGCAACAATCTACACATTATCAGACAAGTCAGAAAAGAATTACAAGAAAGATTCAAGATGAAGGACTTGGGAGAATTGAAGTACTTTCTTGGAATTGAATTCTCAAGGTCTCAGAAGGGTATCTTGATGTGTCAAAGAAAGTATGCCTTAGAACTGGTTTTTGAACTTGGCCTAGCAGGTGAAAAATCAGTTTGTGCACCTCTTGAGTTCAATCATAAACTCACTTCTGTTGAGTTTGATCAGGAAGTAGGTAATAATGCACCTGAAGATATATTGCTTGAAGATAAAGGCATTTATCAGAGATTGATAGGTAGATGACTGTACCTAACTATGACAAGGCCAGACATAGCCGTTATAGTGCAGTTGCTCAGTCAATATATGCATGCACCTAAGGCTTCTCACATGGATGATGTGAAGAGAGTGGTAAGGTACATTAAGTCTACACCAGGACTTGGACTCTTTATGCCTGCTGGTAGCTACAAACATTTTGTAGCCCGCTGTGATTCTGATTGGGGAGCATATGTGGAATCTAGAAGATCAGTTACTAGCTATGTGGTAAAGTTTGGTGGTGCACTAATCTCCTGGAAATCAAAAAAATAAGGAACAGTGTCCAGAAGCTCAGCTGAGGCAGAATTTCGAAGTATGGCAACCACAGTTGCTGAGATTGTATGGCTAGTTGGGCTATTCAGAGAGATGGGTGTGGATATCAAACTACATGTGTCATTGCACTATGACAGCAAAGCAACTATTAAAATTGTTGCACATCCGATCTTTCACGAGAGGACTAAACATATAGATATCGATAGTCATCTTGTAAGGGAGAAACCGGTGCAAGGACTAATTCAAACACAGCATGTTGGGACAACAGAGCAAATCGCAGACTTATTAACAAAAGCATTGTGCAAACCACAATCTTACTGAGCAAACTGGGAATAAAGAATGTATTTCATCTCTCAACTTGAGGGGAGTGTTGAGGACTATGGGTCCCATATTTTTAAAGTGTATAGTTAGTTAGTGATTAATTAGTTATAACGACTTAGTGGTAGTTGGTGATTAATCTCTATAAGTAGGAGAAAACTACTCTGTAAATGATTAGGTTGTACATTTTTAATATTCAAAAAATCGAGTAATGTAATTCTCCTCCACTTCACTGTTCTCTCTATCATCTCTGTTATTTCGTCGTAGCTAGAGCTCTTCAACACAATAGTTATCCACAAATTAATCCACATGAAATTTGTAAGGACTAAAACTGAAAGTTGAGGTTAAAAGTTAGCGCAGAGCATATAGCCGGCAATGCGCACGAGCAGCAATCCTGTGCGACTAAAGTTTCTTGAAGATTGAGGCATTGTGATTGGTCTATGTCTCTATGTGCAAAATCATTGTCTCATATCTGGCGTCGTAAAATGGAACTTGACACATCCATCGAATATGCTTTTCAAATTATTAGTATGATTTTCTGTCTTTTCAAAGCTAAAGCCAAATTAGCTACACAACTTCAACGTGTGACTGTCAACACAGTTTCCACGTGTAACTAGCTTCAAGAAAAAAGAACAAAACAACTGTTTTCGTGTTAGTTTTTTAAGACGTAAAAGCTACTCTTATTTAAGAAAAATAGGTCCTGAAGTTGTAAAATTACTTTGAAAGAACATAAATCGGGGACTACAATAATTTGCGGTCATTAGTTCCAACTATTTTTAAAATCTATTTGACACTAATACTATCCCCTTTTTTATAAATTAATATGTGAACGGTATTTAGCTTAAGATCATTTCAGAATTTTCATAAAATAAAGAAAAAGCCTAGAGGAATGTAAAAATTCCATTTCTTTTGTGTTTCCTTTTTGCCCATTTTGAGGATAATAGTTTGATAAATACTAACATCTAACTAGTAAAATGAGCTAAATCTTTTACTTTTTGGAGATTTTTTTCCCCGAGCTTACAAGTAGTGGGAGGGAAAAAACATTATTGATAAAATGAAATTTGCATTTTCTCAATACAGTATAGGGACTTATCGCACATTTCACATTTACCAAAAACAAATCTGGGATATTAAGCGGCTACATTATGATAATTGTAGCTTAGCCTAAAGCCCTAAACTATAGAAAGGATTACTCTATATACAGATACGGCAGCAAAAGTACTAACTAATTTTAAATCCTTAAAGACTTTGTAAATTGTAAAGCTATACGGTAGGTTTATCTATTTGACTAAAAGGTGAAGAATTATTTTGTTAAGTGCATTTTAGTAAATGGCATGCACTCCAATAATATCTTCAAAATGGTAGGTGAACATTTAGTCAAAGAAGAGACTTTTGACTTTTTGATGCTCGATACATTAGAAGCATGAATTAATTTTATATACTATAGCATAAGAAAAAATTACATGATCAATATAATTTAATCTATTATAATAAATTATGTACTATATCTTACGGTTACACTCTTTCCACAGACTGTTAGTTACGTACCAACCGGCCCGTAATTGACTTTTACATGACATATTGCTCGTGTAAAAATTCTTTACAATGTTAAAGGGTATAAAAGCTAAACTCAAATTCAACCAGAGATGCACAACAAAATCAATTTGAGTTACTAATTCATTATTTATCATACTTAATTTAAACTTTCCGTGTCTAGCACAGTAATTCTCTTGCGTGCATGCACCACTGGATAATTTTATTACCTCAAGCAATGGCGGAGTCAGAATTTTCATTAAAAAAAATTAAAATATAAAAAGAAAATGAAGTTAAGGAGATTCAACATCTACTATATATACAAAAAAAAGAAAATAGTCTTATACATATAACATAATTATCTAGCGAAGAAGTTCCCGGCGAACCCCCTTTCTTCACCTTAGCTCCGGCCATGACCTCAAGTAAGTTATTTTTGTTATTCAGAGAAAATCCATTACCTAATCCTAATTGGATCGATTAAGTCATTCTTTAAATATTGATCTTTTTATTTTAGGAAATTAAAGTGATTATTTGCATAATTAATGTTGGTCGTTGTGTATGCTGTTTCATTCAGCAAATGCGATGCTTGAGAAGATATGTGCTTGCAACGCTTTCAGGCTTGGGATATATACTTTCGTGTACAAACAAGTAAACAATCCAAAATAATTAAACCAAGTACATAACTGAATGAAGTGTGCACGAAATAGTTTTTAAAAGAGAAGATGCCGCATACATACATATCATGTAGACATAAATAAATTGGGGCGGATTACTACGTAAGTAACGGTTCACATGATTCCGTAGCTTTTGCTCAAAGACTATATTGTATTCAAAAATTTATTAACTATTATATATATTTAACAGTAAATTTAATTATTATCATAGTAAAAATTCACAAACTTTAAATCAAAATAACTGTCTTTAACACAAACAGTCAAAGGATCATACATCACCTTTACTCCATCACTGACGTTATTTTCATTCTTCATAGAATCATCATGTGGCACGAAAACATTAACATATTCTGCTAATATCCTTTTTCCTACCCCCAACTTCATCTTTGATCTACATCTCTCAAATTCTTTTTATAAAATTATTGGTGTATTTTTATTTTATTTTTTAAATGTATCGCACATAGTGGTTTGAATTTAACAGTTCTAAATACAATAATGGCGTCAAATTCTTAATAGCATCATAAGGTCTCTGTTACTCACTGTGGAAAGAAAATTGAATTTGCTTTATTTTTTATTCAAACAGTGTACTGGTAAGATAAATCTCAATTTTAGTCGATTATAAAAATGACTTTTATATGTATCGTGGACCAATAAGAAAACAACAAATATAAACCGAAAACATCAGCATGACTTTGTTATTAGTTGGAGCACGTGGCAATAAAAGAACTCAACAAACCTCAACCTCTTCATCTTCATATATCATAAAAGAAATCACGAAAAAGCAATCGACGTGCCCCTTTGACCTACCAAACATTTCGCAAATTCTTATCTGCTTTATTCTACTTTTAGGACAATCAATCATATGCTTATCGATTTAAGAAAAATATTAAAAAGAATTCATTCAATGTAGCTCAAACAACACCACGTGCACTAAAGGTCAAAAAAGAATCCAATCAAACACTAGGTCTAACTCGTAGCTTTATGCCATTCCATTCCATACTCCATTGAAGCTTCGAGTATTTGACCTTTGCCACTTCAATTTTCTCTTTTTTTTTTACTATCTTCGATTCGGGCCCCACAAGTGGACGACAAATACGCCCTAGTCCGGACTTTTTACGTAAATACATGTCATTGGAGTAACTATGAATGTCAAATATTGTGTATAAACAATTAAATGTTTTATATATGTAGAATTTTATTTTTTTGACGAAATATTAAAATATCGGATGCCAATATTGAGACATTTCTTTAAGATACGTTTATTTCATGAACGCAGAATTGTTTTTACTTCTACTCCGTTAGAAAAACAGAACGTAACGATCTTTTTTTTATTTCATTTCGGAATTCCTTTCTTTTTCTAGGGGTATGGATCTAGTTTTGAGATGATTGTGTTTGAATTTGTTCTTCGGAGAACATACTTTCCTTTTCTATATGACATGTTTGTATTGAACAAAACGTTTGTAAGAAAAGCAAGATGGTGCTGGAGCCCCAAAGAGGACCACAACCCAATGCAAATGAGCTATCACAGGCATATTGACAAACACGTTTACATAAATTAATTAGCACGAGAGAGTGATTAGGGAAGAAAAAAAAGCCTAGACGCCAAAATACAATAAATAAAAATAAAAGAATCAAAGAAAGTGGAAGCAAAAAAAAAAGGAAATAAAAGGAATGCAAACGTGTCAACCAATTGTGACACCGTTACAACACCTTTAGTCAGCACTCCCTTTCCCCATTCCCTTCTTATGAAAAAAACATCGCCCCAACTCCAAAACGCCAGCCCCTTTTCTTGTGTCCACGTGTTTGCACGTGTCCTACACTCTACTCTCCCTTTTTCCCCAGTTCTCTGCGGACGTGTTTTTAACCCACGCGTGAAAAACGCCTCTTTCCCCTCTTCTTTTTCCTTTCAAGCTTCGTTGTATTATTAACGCTATCTGCCCGGACAAAATTCACCGATTCACTATCCCACACGACAAAGTTTCACCGTAGCGTTCTAGACGTTAAAGCCATGTAAAAGCACGTGGCAGGTGCTACTCGGTGACTCAAAAAATTATTCGGTGCATAATAAAGTATATCATGTTCATGCCCTGTTTGATAGTTCAACACACTCTATATCGAAAATTTACGTTTATATAAATATTAGTGGCTGCTCCTAATACTCAAACTCGTAATTTATAGATTATATGATGATAATTTTATCTTTTCTATAAAATTCTCTTCTACCTGGGTGACTCCATGAGATGTTAATTGAACTCATTTCTCTTCGATGACCAAGGGCGTATCTAGTATTTGACCAAAAAATATGAATCTTTGATTAAATTAATTAATTTGATATTTGAAAGGTTAAATCTAGTTAAAGATAATAACTTTAGATCTATAATCAATTTACGTGGATGATGTAGAATAATGTCGGGACAAATTTAGTGCAACAAGTATTTAATGTTTCAAGTTCAATAATGTGATGAAAATATCAATCATTAAATAACAATAAATAGCACTAAATGTAAATAAAGAGAATGATTCACCCAATATTGAATGAGATGGATGATTCTTCTTTCTGACAATGATGAATAACAAGGAATTATGAGAATATAAAAGGTTTTCTCGGATCTGATGGGAATGATATAGAATAATCCAAAAAGATGAATCTCTTTAGAAATGTGTTCTTTGTATTTATCTAGAGAGTTGGCTTTTTACGAGAGTTCTTATCAAAGAATCCTACATGTCTTTCACCTTATCTCTCTTTCTATTTATATGGGACATACCCCTAAACAACCCTAAAAGTACAAGTACAGAGAATATACAATGGAATATTCCCTCTATAGATCCTATTACAAAATTAGTTGTTCTGCTGCTCGTAACACTTGACCTCAGTTGTAATCGACTGCTCGACGGTAAGTTCCGTTAATCACTGGTCGACCTCGGCTAATATACTTCTGATAATACCTCTTCGTGCTGAATTTCATTTGTCAGATTTTGACCCATAAAGTTAGTCCCTCCGCTTATCGAGGTCATCTCTCGGACGACCTCGGTGGGCGGTCTTCGCCAGTCGCAGTTGAGAAATTCAGGTGGGCAGGTCGAGTACTAACGATCACGGCCGAGGTGATAATGTGGTGCTTTGTGAGCCATAACTTATCATTATGTTGGTTTAGAATGACGTCACGACATCATGCGTCATTATTATGAATTTTCCCAATGTGTCGCACTGCACCTCTGTCGTTTTGATATTTGGGCATCGACGATTGGTTTTCTTGATTAAGGTGCCTGGGTTTCTTATAAATAGGGATTGAAAACCCTTTATTTGATCCTTTGTGTTTTCAGGCATTCGAACCTCCATATCTTTCTTTCTTCTTCTTTCTGTGTTCTTGCCTCCATTGTTTCCACCTTCACATCCCTGTTTTCTCTGCTTTTAGTGATTTATGCTACTCTACCTCCTATGCGTTTGTACTTTCTGCGCTTATAAACAACCAAAGATGGTTAATGAATCTTCTAGTTCCGAAGGGACCTCTGACCCGATTTCGCTGGCAGTGAAAATGCTCCCTCATGACGATGGGGTTGCCATTGTTGCAGAGAATAAAAGTTTCCATGTTGTGGAGGAAATAATTCCTCGTAATGACAAAGCTAGGTTAGACTTCTCGAAATGGCCCGCGGACGATCCGAGCATGTCGAATCTGAAATGGGCGTGGTTAGCCTCGCTAACTTTAGGGCCAAGTTCAAAATTCCGGCGCACATTGACATTGTCTCGGCTGGCCGCGGCGTGGTACAGATTCACCACCCTGGATATTGAGCCTTATACGCGTATCCATTCTACGTGGGTTATTCTTTTCCCCTTCCCCCATTGGGAAAGGAATTATGTCGCTATTATGGTATCTGCCCAGCCTAGCTCTCCCTTTTCATCTACAAGATCATTCTTATGTTGAAGAAGTACACAGAATTGGCCAGCCACAGAATTTTTATTCGCCATCTAATGCACATCTTTGCGCCAAGTTTCCATAGGGAGACAATGTTACACCTTCGTCACCGTGGAAGTAAGGGTTTGGTAGTGAAGATGGACGATAAGGCCAATCATCGGTTCTGGTTTAACTTTTTTGACGTCAAGACCGAGGACGTAGTGACAAATCCTAATGGATTTTCGGAAGTGTGGAACTATGCCCGTAAGTACCTTCGTTGAATGTTCATTTTGTTTATTTCGGTAGTAGCTTAATCATTCCATTTTTTCTTTGTTCAGCCGAGAAAGAACCTCCTCTTTTGGTTGCATAAATTCACGACTGGGTAAGTCAAGTCTTTCCCCATACGGTGGGGATCCGTGAATGGTTGGTGTTCTACAAGAAGTTTGGGTCCAAACACTCCGCGGCCTGTGAGTCGTTTGCTTAAATATTTATTGCTTCGGTCATCAGGTCGTCCATTTTTTTTTGTATTGTGGGGTTGAATTAACTCTATTTTTGTCGTTATGTCGGAAAGCTCCGAGGAGGGCAAGGGCTCCTACTCCCACGGTCCGTCAACAGAGTGCTACGACGGGATCTTCACTTATTTTGACTGCGGCCAAGTCTACTCAGACGGCCACTTCTGCATTGCGTAGACCTAGTCGATCGTCAGCGGCCACATCAACAGAGACTCTGGTTCCTCCCGTGCTACATTTGTTAGATGAGTCATCGCCGAGCGAGGAGGAATTGGTTCCGCTCAAGAGGAGGAAGGTGGAGGTCAGTGACGAGACAGTTAGAGTTGAGGAGTCTGCGAGGGATGACCATGGGCCGGCCACTGCTACGTTGGAGAGCAAGGTGAATCTACTGACTGTTGTTACGCTATCTACAGGAGTCGTGGGAGATGTTCCTTTTCCCGAGGTTGCGGTTGAAGTTGGAGGGCCATTCGAGGATGCTGACGCCATGCTGAGAAATGACCCATCATCCTCAGGACAGATTGGCGTTTCTTCATCGGTCGAGGAGAGAGGGAAGGACATTGCCGAGGACGTCTATGAAACCGGTTCTGACGTCGATCCCGAGGAGGTGCAAATGTTGAGTGAAGGATTCACTCGGGTGGAGGTGAGGTTGGAGGGATCCACTCATACCATCGTCGTCCCCTTGGATCGTGACTTGCAGGTAAACACGGAGGACATGGTCCCTCCTTATGTCCTCTTTGTTCTAATGCAGAGGGTAGAACCTTAGAGACATTCAATGATGCCACCCTATCGTCGGGCATAACCGAACTCGCCTTGAGGGTAAGTCTCTGATCTTCCTAGTTTCTATGCTTTGCATTTTTCCCTCTTTATTTTTATTTTTAGACTGACTTTTTCCTCTTCTGCTTCCTCTTTTTCTTTTAGACCATTATCTTTAAGATCGAGAGTGCCCCGAAAGGAGAGGCAGAAAGCCATTTTTAAGAAAATGGAAAGGAAGTACCGCAAGTACCGCGTCAAGCACCGCGAGATCTGCATGCGATTTGGTGTAAGTGGTAACTTCCAAGCTATTTGAGGCGAGATGAAGCAGAAAGACAATGAGATTATAAGAGTCATCGATAAATGCAGCGAGCTTGAGAGGGAGCTTAGAGATAAAGATGAAGAGCTCGAAGTGAGCAAGAGAGTGGAGGCTGAGTGTGCAGAACTTCAGACCCAAGTGGCATCTCTGCAGGCCAAGCTTGAGCAGTGTTCGACCAGGGCTAACACTTTGAGTGATGAAGTTATCGAGAATACGACGGAACTGTAAAAGGCTGAAGAGGCTCGGGTGGCGACTTTGGAAAAGGTGGCGGCATTAGAGGATGAAATCCGCGTCCTCCGGTATGAACGGGAGAATTATGTGGACACAGCCATGCTCAGGGAAACACGGCTTGATGAGCGAATTGGGGGGCTGGAGAAAGATGTCTCGAACCTTGGTGATCAAATCACCGCTCTCGAGGCCGAGAAGGCGCAGTTGTTGGCTCAGCCATCATCCTCTCACACTTTTGCTTATCCCGATGTTCCGCAGGATTTGTATGAGAAGTGGATCCACGCCGAGGCCCAGCAAGACATATTCAGGGATTTGACGACGGCAGGAAGAGTTCCTGAGGCTGAGTTTGAGGATGCTCGTGCTAAGGCATGGGCAGCTCGGGTTGCCTATGGTTATGACCTACTACGCCGAGGACTGGTGATGGTGAAGAGGATTTGTACAGGATTAAACAGGGTGCCTGGGAATATGACGCATATTCTGATGGCGAGGGCGATGGTGGAGACGGTGCCCTTATATTTTTTGTGTTCACTTTTTCGGGCGTGTGTCCAACCCTTGTAAAAGATATATTTTTGAATGCGGAATGCTATTTTTGTTGTTTGTTTCTGAATCTTCTCTGGTGTGAGTTAATTTGAGCGAGGTCGAATGTTACTCTAGTTATTTCGAACGAGGTCGAATGTCACTAATTGATTCAAAAGAGGTCTAATGTGAGTTAATTCAAGTGAGGTCGAATGTTACTCTAGTTAATTCGATCAAGGTCGAATGTCACTCTAATTGATTCGAACGAGGTCGAATGTGAGTTAATTCGAGCTAGGTTCAATGTTACTCTAGTTAATTCGAACAAGGTCGAATGTAACTTTAATTGATTCGAACAAGGTCGAATGAGTTAATTCGAGCGAGGTCGAATGTTACTCTAGTTAATTCGAACAAGGTCGAATGTCCCTTTAATTGATTTGGACGAGGTCGAATGTGACTTTAGTTAATTTGAACGAGGTCGAATGCGAGTTAATATGAGCGAGGTTTAATGTTACTCTAGTTAATTCGAAAAATATCGAATGTCACTTTAATTGAATCGAAGGAGGTCGAATGTGATTGTCGCGCCCTTTTTTTCTCACGAAATCGGGTTTCGACATGTGACAACTCTATTAAGGAGGTATTAAAATAGGAGAGTTTTCACCTAATGATTTTTAAGGTGCGTTAGGGCACCTATTTGCAAATGACTCTGATTTAACTGGTCAACGCCACCAAAGATCGGGTAAGGGCTCACGTTACCTCAAAGCAAAAGGTGTTAGGCACTCCTCGAGGTCCACAACTGTAGGTCCCGGCTGAACTTAAATTATATGGATTAGTCTATGTGATCAAGTAAGCAAAGAGAGTACAAAATCTAAGAATTTTATTACAAGTCGGCATTTTATTACAAGTACTTACGACTTTATCGCCGTTTGCAGTTGATAGGTGGTATCATGTTTGCTTAATTCTATGGCTCATTTGTCAAATATGTACGACAGTTCGGGCTTATGCAAAATACTTCTCAAGGGAAAAATCGTGACTACTAAGATGGGGTGGCACTGGAAGTAGGGTCTAAGCTTTCGTGAAGCTACGACCAAGGCTAGGGCCAATTTTTTGAGGTGGGGGTACCTCATCTCGGATTCGACTAAGGTTTTGTTAATGTAATAGATGGGAGATCGCGTACCTTTATTTTCTCAGACCAGGACTGCACTCACCGCCACATCGAACACGGCCAGGTAGACGAGGAGGTATTCTCCAGGTTCTACTTTAGAGAGCAGTGGGGGTGATGATAGGTAGGCCTTTAGATCTTTCAGAGCGTCGACGCAATCAGAGGTCCATTGGAGGCCGTTATCTTTCTTGAGTACGCCGAAGAACATGTGGCATCTGTTGGACGATCGTGAAATGAATCTCGACAGGGCGACTATACGGTCGGTCAGCCTCTGAACTTGTTTTTTGTTGGTTAAGTTTTTCGATATCCCCTCTATAGCTTTGGTTTGGTCGGGGTTGACATCGATGCCTCGTTGTGATACTAGGAAGCCTAAGAATTTCCCCGAGGTCACGCTGAACGCGCACTTTTCAGGATTTAATCTTATTTCGTATCTCCTGAGTATATCGAAAGCTTCTTTCAGGTGATCGATGTGATACTCTTTCCTTTTGGACTTGACCAACATATCTTCTATGTAGACCTCCACAGTTTTGCCGAGTTGGTCTTTGAACATCTTTGTCAGCAACCTCTGATACGTTACCCTTGTGTTTTTCAGTCCGAAAGGCATCACCCTGTAGCAATACGTTCCTTGGTGGGTGATGAAGGTGGTTTTCTCCTGGTCTTCCTCTTTCATGAGGATCTGGTTGTAGCCCGAGTATGCGTCTAAGAAGCTTAGCATCTCATGCCCTATTGTTGCGTCAATGAGCTGGTTGAGATGGGGCAGCGGGAACAAGTCTTTCGGTCATGCTTTGTTCAAATCTGTGAAGTCCACGCACATCTGCCATTTTCTCTTCTTCTTCTTCTTCACCATGACAATGTTGACGACCCATTGGGGGTATTTTGATTCTCTGATAGAGCCATTTTCCAGCAGTTTTCAACCTCTTCGCAGACTGCATCGTTTATTGCATAATTGAACTTCCGCCTAACTTGCCTTACCGGGGGTAAAATGGGTCGACGTTCAACTTGTGTGTCGCTATATCCTTCGGGATACCTGTCATGTTTGCATGGGAAAAGGCAAACAAGTCTACGTTGTTAGTTAAGAAATGACAGAATTTACCTGGTTCCTGAAGTTTGTGGCCAATGTAGGCTTTCTTGCTATGGTCGTTATCATCGAGTTGGACGCTGTCGAGATCTTCTATGGTTGATCTCGTGACCTCTACGATTTTGGGGTCTTTGATGAAATCCTTCCCTCATCACCGTTTGACCTCAACCTTATTAATTTCTATGCCTCTTTGGCTTTGACCTTCATTTGTTGGGTGTATGTACAATCCTGGGCAGTGCGATAACATTCTCGGGAAGTGCGTTGTTCCCCTCGGATGTTGAATACTCCCTATGGGGTAGGAAATTTGATGACTTGGTACAAGCTGAATGGGATGGCCTTCATGGCGTGTATCCAAGGCCAACCTATTATGGCGTTGTACGTCGTGTCCTGATCCATGATGTGGAATGTGGTTTCCAAAGTGACCCCGCCGGTCAGGATGGGGAGCGTGATTTCTCCAGATGTCCGTTCAACTGCATTGTTAAAACTTGTTCGTGTGATGCAGTTGTGGCACTATCTTATCCTAGAGTTTCATCTGTGCAAGTACTCGAGGGTGGATAATGCACGCGCTGCTCCCATCGTCCACCATAATACGTCTCACATCTGTATCTAATAGGCGTAAAGTCATAACAAGAGCATCATAGTGAGGAAAAACCAAACTGTGAGTATCTGACTTATCGAAGATGATACTTTCTTCGAGTTCGTCGTATCTTGAGTGATCGGTCGTTTGAGTTTGTGGGTGGTTGTGAACTTCATGTTGTTAATTGATGCGTCATCTCCCCCTCCGATGGTCATTTGAATGGTTTGAGTTGGAGAAGGTGGTTTTGGTGGGCCCTGGTGTTGTTCGCATCCTCGAGCAAAGTTGGCCCTTCTTCGGTCGCTTAACAGCTCTTTCAAGTGCCCTTGGTGAAGCATGTTCACGACCTCTTGTCTTAGGGCGATACAGTCCTCAGTTTTATGACCTCGTTCCTGGTGGAATTCGTATAGGGCATTTGACTTCTTGGTGTTCGGGTCGGACCTCATCTTCTGTGGCTACTTCACTTTTGGGCTAAGCTTCTCCAGTGCGTAGACTATTTTTAAGAGTGAAACACAGAAGTTGTGAGAAGATAGTAAGGGAGGCATACGTCTCTCGCTTCGGTGAGTCCCTGTTCTTGGCTTAGATGGGCCTTCGTCGTGACGGGAAGGCGGCATGATGGCGCTTCTGACATACAGTTGATGTCTTTCTCAGTTGGGTCGTGGACCTGCAAGATCTCTTCTATTTTTGTTTCTCCGATCCTTCCTGGATTCGTCTTGTACTGAGGCCAACCGTCGGGTTGGCTCGTTTAGGTTGTCTCCGTCAGCTCGGACTTCCGCAATAGGCATCGTGTATTTCGTCCCAAGTGGTCGGGGGATACTTCATGAGCCGAATCAACAACTTTCTGTTCGCCCTTGAACCGCTTCTTTTCAACCCATTATGGAAAGTTGCTACAACCATTCCTTCCGATACATTCGGTAAGGTCATCCTTACATGGTTGAACCGAGCGAAGAAGTCCCTCAGCCCTTCACCAGGTGACTATTTGATAGCAAATATATCATTCAATCTCGCGTCTTCTTTCTTAGCTCCGGCATGGGCCGTTACAAACTTGTCGACCATCTCTTCAAATGTCTCAATGGAGCGCGCAGGCAATTGTGAATACCAAGTTAATGCACCCCCAGTGAGGGTTTCTCCAAACTTTTTTAATAAAATGGAGGATACTTGCTCTTTGGCGAGGTTGTTTCCTTTTACTACGGTGACATAGTGAGTCATATGATCCTCAGGGTCTGTCGTACCGCCCTATATTTTTAGGTATGACAACATTTTGAAGGTTTTAGGTATGGCATGTGGTGCTGCTTCATCATTGTACGGCTGCTCAACAAATCGACCAGCGTCTCTTTTTGGATAAGAGTTTTGGGGTGCCCGGTATTTTGTCTACCCTTTCTTGATGCTCTTTCATTTGGTCTCGGATCATTTTGTTTTCGTTTTCTCTTTCTTCCATATTCCTTAGAATGGCTGCCAGGATGTCGTCGCCTGCATTGTTAACATGTGAGTGTTACCTGCTACGGGAGGTGGAGGGTCGTGCTGCTCGACCGTGATTGGTGTGACGCAGGTCCTTGTGTTCTCTCTTATCGCCTTTTGAGCGGGTTTGTCAAGGATGTTGGTCAACGTGTTTGTCAGCCAGGCTTCGAGGAGCTTCTTCACCGCCGGTGGTGCCTCTTCTGTTGTGGACGTGGAGGCTCCTTTACCGTGAGAAGTTGTGATACTACCGTAAGGAAGGGGTGAGCCACTCCGCCTGGGAGAGGCGTTTAGTGTTACGTCCTCGCCCTCTGTTTCAGAGACCTCGTTGAAGGTGTTTAAGAGGTCGATGGTGAGATCGGTTACCGCCTTCATCCTTTTTTCTCCGTTACCTGTCATGTCAGATCTGTATACACAATAAAGTATAGGGTTTTGGGTTTGCTTTTTTTATTAGATCCGGAAGAAACTAAAACTTTGACTAGAAAATTCCCACAGACGGCGTCAAATTGTTTGACCAAAAAATATGAATCTTTGGTTATACTAATTAATTTGATATTTGAAAAGTTAAACCTAGTTAAAGATAATAACTTTAGATCTATAATCAATCTACGTGGATGATGTAGAATAGTGTCGGGACAGATTTAGTGCAACGTGTATTTAATGTTTCACGTTCAATAATGGGATGAAAATATCAAGCATAAAATAAAAATAAATGAAACTAAATGTAAATAAAGAGAAGGATTCACCCAATATTGAGTGAAGTGGATGATTCTTTTCTTTCTGACAATGATGAATAACAAGTAATTATGAGAATATTGAAGGCCTTCTCGGATCTGATGGGAATGATACAGAATAATCCAAAAAGATGAATCTCTTTAGAAATGTGTTCTTTGTATTTATCTAGAGAGTTGCTTTTCACGAGAGTTCTTATCAAAGAATCTTACATGCCTTTCACCTTATCTCTCTTTCTATTTATATGGGACATACCCCAAACAACTCTAAAAGTACAAGTATAGAGAATATTCAATGGAATATTCCCTCTAAATATCTTCTTACAAAACTAGTTGTTACTGCTGCTCGTAACACTTGACCTCGGCTGTAATCGACTGCTCGGTGGTAAGTTCCGTTAATCACTGGTCGCTCTCGGCCAAATTACATCGGATAATACCTCTTAGGATATAGGTTCACGTGAACTCATACATCTCCCTGAACTATATATAATAATATTATATTTCTCCAAAATTACTTAAATATATGTGTGTGCACCCATGCTCAAAGACTCCTGTGGTATAATAAATATTAGGTGCACCTCTACGTGAAATTGGTGATAAAATCTCATTTTGGACGGTTTTTTTGACACAGAGTAAGTATATATATATATATATATATGTGTGTGTGTGTGTGTGTGAAAACCACTAAAATTATAACAAGAATATAATATTAAACTTATAATTTCAAAAGTCTAGTACGTTTATATACATTAAGAGACTAAAATTAAACACGTTAAATATTAATTAGCTAGATTCGCCTTTTTATAATAGTGCACTCATCATTTTGAAAATCTGAACACGCCTCTAACAAAGACACCACAACTTTTTTTTCTGGACTATCTATATGAAGTTGAAAATGAGAATTTATGCTGAGTACAATGAAATTGACGGAATTTCTCAAGCTTAATTAGAGAATTTTTTTTAGTAAAATTGAAAAAGAAATTGTTGGTGAAAACGTTTTTTTTTGCTTTTGCTAATATAACCTCGTGCAATGCAAAACAAAATTAATCAGGTCACTGAATTTACATGTTTATTTTCACCATTACCGTTTTTAGCCTATAGTAGAGGGAAAACCAAGATTTATTCACTTGAATGAATTTACAAGTTAGATGATAAAAAAAGTTCTCTTGTATAGCTACGGGTTCATGCACTTGCCTCAAGGCTTTTACCATAAGATAAGGTCGGCCGTTCGATAATGCCGAACCTTTTGCTACGTGTCGTCTTTTAGAACCCACGATAAACTTCATTGGGTCCAATCGAAAAGGACGACCGTACTTATCTCTAGTGTTTTTTTTTTACTAGTCTCTGCCTATATAAACTACCGCCATTGCACATAATTCAAGAAATTAGAAAAGAAAAATTCAGAAAATATAATTTTCTCCCCAATTTTTTAAAGACTTCGCAGTTCTCTCTCTGCCATTCAACCATTTGCTTACTTGGGTTTTTGCTGGCAAGAAGAAAAATGGGTGTTCAGGAAATGGACCCTCTTTCACAACTAAGTTTGCCACCCGGGTTCCGGTTTTACCCGACTGACGAGGAGCTTTTAGTTCAATACTTGTGTCGCAAAGTTGCTGGCCATGATTTCTCTTTACAAATTATTGCAGAGATTGATTTGTACAAATTTGATCCTTGGATTCTTCCAAGTAAGTTTCTCTTATCTTCTAACATTTTTTTCTTCTTATTCAATTAGTTTTAGTGTTTCTAAATTGATTTTTTTATTTTTTTTTATAAAGGTAAAGCAATATTTGGAGAAAAGGAATGGTACTTTTTCAGTCCAAGAGATAGGAAATATCCGAATGGATCACGACCAAACAGAGTAGCTGGCTCTGGGTATTGGAAAGCAACAGGAACTGATAAAATAATCACTACAGAAGGGAGAAAAGTTGGAATTAAGAAAGCTTTAGTTTTTTACGTGGGTAAAGCACCTAAAGGAACTAAGACTAATTGGATCATGCATGAATACAGACTCAGTGAATCTCCAAGGAAAAATGGAAGTTCTAGGGTACGTATATCCACATGAACCCCTTTCTTCAATTAATCACAGTTTGTATTATTTCTGAATTGTGACATTAACATGTTTTTTTTAAATTTTTATATATTTCAGCTGGATGAGTGGGTGCTTTGTCGGATTTATAAGAAGAATTCGGGGGGGCAAAAACCGAACATTTCCGGTTTAAACAGCAAAGAGATAAGCCACGGTTCTTCATCATCATCCTCGTCTCAATTTGACGACATGCTCGAATCTCTACCAGAAATTGAGGACCATTATTTCTCCTTACCAAGAATGAACTCTCTTAGGATTTTACAACAAGATGATAAGGTTAATCTTCAGCACTTGGGTTCTGGAAACTTCGATTGGGCCACTCTAGCTGGATTTAATTCGTTACCGGAATTAGGTACCGGAAATCAAGCTCTGGCACCGGGAGGTCAAGCTCAGGTGCATTTGAACAATCAAAACAGTAACAACAATTTGAATAGTCTGAATGAATTTTTTGCTCACCCCACGCAATTGAATTTTCATGGAGATGTCAAGTTTGAAGGTGGAGTGGATGAAGAAGTAGAGAGCAGAATTAGAGCTCAACGAGTTAACAACTCGGGTTTCTATCAAGAGAATTCAACCGGGTTACAAGCCTACACGAACTCGGTACCTGACCCATTTGGTATTCGGTACCCGACCCAAACAGTAAATATGGGCTTCAGTCGGTAAATAGTGAAAGGTTAAAAGCATTGAATTTGTTGTAATACAGAAAATTTTGGGGTGAGGGTAAAATGTGAATGCTCGTGGATATGTTCAGACAAATTGGAAATATTGCGCAGGTAGAAAGGGGTAAGAGCGCAAATATTCTTTGGTTGGGGACAAAAAAGTAAAATTAAAAAGATTTTGTTCATGTACAGGGCGCATATATACACAATGTATTCTGTTGTACACAGTGGTTCCCTAGTACGAAAATTTATTTATGTAGGGGATGTATTTTCTTTAAGGCTTTGGTATTCTACGTAGGATGACAAAGTGCAGGATTAGCTTATTTTCCTTTTGTATGTAAATTGTTATAGGTAACGTTTCTTCCTTAGTCATTTTCTAGCTATAGTAATTGGGATGTACAGAAGTTACGACTTCTAATAGTACAGTTGAAAATCGAGCATATATATAAGAAATGATCACATGAAAAAAGATGTGGATATTGTTGAAGTTATCTGACTTGACATTTTTCCACATTATGATTTTGAGTGAAGAAAAGTAAGAAACAAATGATTAAAGTATGTCGTTTAACTTAATCTCATATAAGAGGAATCAATCACTTTCTTTACATAAATATGTAATATAGCTAGGAATAAGCTTAAAAACTATATTTACCATGATCGGTGAAGTAGAAATGTTTAAAACCAAACTGAATATTACCAAAAGAATCATATTATGATATCCTTTGTTGTATTTCTTGTAATTTGTTCATAAGAACATTCTTTAAGTTCATCCTCCACACACCAAGTTAAAGAGTGTTAAAAGAGTAAAAATGAAAAGGAAACTGTATAGGTCAAAATCTGTCCATTAGGTTGACATTAAAGGACGCAGTGAAAGGTCGATCAAATCGTGGTTACAACTTATAGAGTACGACTCCGTCAGTCACCGGTCATACCCGAGATCGAATCAACCGAGGGTTTGCGTGGCTAAGCGCTCGTCGTGAACAACGCTTCAAAGACGACGTGACCATCGGAGAACCCATTGGTTAAAGACCGTTGGATAAAGGGAAATATGTAATATAAATAGGGGGATCTTCCACGGAAAAAAGGGGATCCAAAAAAGGGAGAAAGAAGCCTTCCCCAACCAGTTCAGCAACAATCAAGCTAACACTCTCAAGAGGATATCTCTTTCCTTCTTATACGCATGGGCATGGAACATTACTTCTAAGATGTAAGCATGTCATTCATGTTAGCCCCTTTTTGTAATTATCAGAAGAATTCAATAAACTCGTGCCTTTTTTATATTCATATTCAATGTAGTTTGATTTAGATTCAATTATGTTTGGTTAAGATTTATCATCTATTCCACTTTTGATTGATCTTGCAAAAAAAACTTTAAGCTAATTTTTGTGCAAACAATTTGGCGCCGTCTGTGGGGACTTCTTAATCAAAATCTTAGTTCCCTCTAGATCTCAAACCGATCCAATCTGGGTCAGCCCTTTCTGTAGCATTAACTGGGGCTCGTCACACAGATGATGGAAGCGAAATCCCGATCGTCGTGCACTTGGCACGATTATAATCCCGTTGACAAGCGCGTCTGACGGTTTCTTCTTCCACCCCTGGATAAGAAACAATAGCCCGCTTCGTGGCACCTTATAGTAGTGGACACACCACATCCCGTCCCCATAGCCACACACATTATGCACCTTATGAACAGAGTATGACACGCTTTCCTAATTCGTGCATATCCTACGGATCCGGACCGAGATTCGGCCTCAACATCCCGACGAGCAAGTACGGTCCCAGATCTGGAATTGTCTTTAGGACGGGAAACGAAGCAAGAAGCCATGCGACATGACCCCTCCATCCTCCGACACGCTGAGATAAGGTAACAAAAATTCATCAAATTTGAACTTACCATGTTTTTCTGTCAGAACGAAAAAAGGGGCGTAAACTCTCCCAAAGCGGACCGGGACTAGGACTCGCCCAAGAGGCGTCCAGTATTCTCCAATAGAAATGAAATACAACGGACTGGGACTGGGACTCGCCGAAGAGGCGTCCAGCATTCTCCAATAGAAACGAAATACAGCGGATTGAGACTGGGACTCGCCCAAGAGGCGTCCAGTATTCTCCAATAGAAACGAAATATAGCAGACTGGGACTGGGACTCGCCCAAGAGGCGTCCAACATTCTCCAATAGAACTGAAATACAGCAGACTGGGATTGGGACTCACCCAAGAGGCATCCAGTATTCTCCAATAAAAATGAAGCCAAGTTAACTGAAGTTCGCCTACGGAACGCAAGGCTCCCCAATATAAATCAAACGAGCAGGACTCGCTGCAGTAAACGCATGAATAACGCAACGACGAGTAATCGCCAAAACTAAAAAAAGATCGACCTTTCTCGATTTTATAACGGGTTCTCGTTTCGATCCCACTTGAAATAACACCCCTGCGGCCATCGTCCATCGTCCATCGCCGAATCCAAATAAAGTTCGACATCTCCCAAACCAGCACAAAAGGTCACTAATACAACCTCTCATTGGGGCCCGCCTTGCAGTTACCCGTCGTAACCCACTGGGAATTGAAGAGCCCCGACATCGAACACGTAGGGAACCTACCCTATCCAAGATAAAAGAAGTCGCCACAAAGTTTGGGCTAGTTATTCATCGCTCCGCCTATCGTCTTCTCCTGCCGAACCGATGAAGGGACTAGGTAGGCGAAGAGCTATTCGGATATATATGTCAAACAATGCACCATTCTCCAATGAAACAACAAGATAACATGCAACATCTGGTCGCACAACTCCACCGCCCCACTCCACATACATTCGACCTCGTTCGAATCATTTATATTCGACCTCGCTCGAATCATTTACATTCGGCCTCGTTCGAATCATTTACATTCGACCTCGTTCAAATCATTTGCATTCGACCTCACTCGAATCATTTTCATTCGATCTCGTTCGAATCATTTACATTCGGCCTCGCTCGAATCATTTACATTCGTCTCGCTCGAATCATTTACATTCGGCCTCGCTCGAATCATTTACATTCGACCTCGTTCGATTCATTTACATTCACCCTTGCTCGAATCATTTATATTCGGCCTCGTTCGAATCATTTACATTCGACGTCGCTCGAATCATTTATGTTCGACCTCGCTCGAATCATTTACCTTTGACGTCGCTCGAATCATTTATGTTCGACCTCGCTCGAATCATTTACCTTCGACCTCGTTCGAATCATTTACGTTCGACCTCGCTCGAATCATTTGCGTTAGACCTTGCTCAAATCATTTACCTTCGACCTCGTTCGAATCATTTGCGTTAGACCTCGCTCGAATCATTTGCGTTCGACCTCGCTCGAATCGTTTGCGTTCGACCTCGCTCGAATCGTCTGCGTTCGACCTCGCTCGAATCTTTTACGTTCGACCTCGTTTACGTTCGACCTCGCTCGAATCATTTACGATTCAAGCAACTCGAATCATTTACGTTCGACCTCGCTCGAATCATTTACGTTCGACCTCGCTTGAATCATTTACGGTCGACCTTGCTCGAATCAATTACATTCAACCTCGCTTGAATCATTTACATTTGATCTCGCTTGAATCATGTATATTTGATCTCTCTCAAATCACCTATACCCGACGCCACAATAAAGTCCAGAAATCCACGCAAGTATGCAAATAAATATATCGAAATAAAAGCCAAGATATACACAAATAAATATTGATCAATCATTCCATTCACAAAATCAACAACTACATCTTACAAAAGGCCAGAACTGGCCCAACAAGAAAAAAAGAAGAAGAAGAAAAGAAAGGAAAAACAAAAACAAACAAGTACAAAAAAAGCTAAATATAAGGACTGCAACAACGCCCTCACTTGGCGTCACCTCCATCGGCTCCCTCGCCGTCATCATCAGAAAGCCCATCGTTGGCGTCAGCATCCTGGCCAGCCACCTACGACGCGGGATCATAACCATAGTTGACACGGGCCTCACGTGCCTTCGCCCTAGAACCCTCGAAGGCTGTCTCATAAAACGATCCCCGCCTCCCACAAACTCTTATATATGTCCCGTTGGGCTTCAGCGTAAACCCACAAATCATGCAAGTGTCGAGGAGCGGAAGTAGCGGCGGACTCCACCTGATCCAACAATCGCGCCTTCTCGGCTTCAAGAGCCACGACCTGATCCCCCAAACGTGAAGCCTCCTGGTCAATATCGCCAATGCGTTCCTCAAGCCTGGCCTCCCTCAAGGTGGTCGTCGCCCTCTCAGACTCCTGCTCAGATCAGAGGATACGGATGGTGTCGTCTAGCGCCGCTGCTCTCGCCAAAGCCGACTCTCGAGCACGTTCAACCTGCTCCAATACGATCACCTTCCCTTCCAATTCAGCCAGCTTCTGCACCCATTCCGTACTGAGAGCTTCCACCTTGATAGCGCTCTGGTCGAGCTCAGCCTGCAATGATTGCACTCTTGCCTGAAGATCCACACACTCTGCGGCGACCCCTATGCCCAGTTCAAGTTTCTCATCCTTAGCATGTAGCAGCTCCTCCAACTCGCTGCATCTGCGGATAGACTTCATCAAATCCTCGTCCCTTCTCTCCAACTCTTCCCTGGTAGACTGGGTACCAATACCTGCTCTAAGCCGCTCGCGCAACTCACGGCATTTGTCGTGATACTGCCGGTATTTCTCAACCATCTTCAGAAAAATCTTAGCCCGCGTCTTGGCCCTACGAGCACTTTCAACTTCCATCATGTAAGTTTGCAAAAATAAAAAGAAAGAGAAGAAGGGGAGTAAGGTTCAGAGAAAGCAAAGAGTCACAAAGCGAAGACGGTAGAGGAACTTACCCTCAGACCCATCGCGGCTATACCACATGACAGCTGAGAATCACTGATCTGCCGAAGAGCTCCGCTCTCAGCAGCTGAACAAAGGATCTCAAACTGCGGCACCAGCTCCACCGTATCCTATAAAAGATTGAGATCCGACGGTATCTCCAGAATATGGGAGGGGTCCTCAGCCATCACCACGGTCCTAGTAAAGCCCCGCTTGAACAACCTCACATCATCAGGATCAAGGTCGGACTCGGACTCGGTCTCATAGTCCTCAACCACGACACCTTTCCCTCTCTCTTCGGCCAAAGGATTGGCACGGTTCTGTGACGACGAGGGTCTGCTGTGGATGGTCATGACTGCCCCAGGACTATGCATCTCCGGAACGTCAACTTCATAAGCGTCCGCAGAGGGCCTTTCCACTGCCTCCCGGTCAACTTCGACCTTAGCCTCAGGAACCATCGAAGCGGGCTCGCCCCGTGACGGCATCTCGATCACTGAAGCCTCCTCCGGTATTATCCTCCTCCTTTTTTACGAGGACTCTCCGCTGCCAATGAGGGAGGACTCGCTGGCGGCACGAACCGACGGAACCGGAGTCCCCCGTTGGGGAGCCACCTCCAAACATACTGCCGCGGTCAGGGTTCCAACATCATCGCTCACAGGAGTCACCAGCGCGGGTTGTATGGGAGCCGTCGGTTGACGGAATGCTAGCGGGGGAGCCCTCGCTCTTCTCGGCAACCTATCAAAACAAGACGCAACCCCGCATAAGTATAGAGAAATACACAAAGCGGGAGTACGGTTAAAGCCAAAACGAAGCGACTTACTAACTGTAGGTCTGCGCTCGAACCTCTCGTAGAGGCGCGCCCACTCACGAATTCCCACGGTATATGGCAGGACCGAAGCCACCCAGTCGCGAATGTCATCAATAGGCAGGGGAGGCGATCTCTCAGCTGCAACGAAAACAATGGACGAATGATCAACGACCGTCTAAAAAGGTCGCATGATATGAATAATTGATCGACATAGCAAGAAGAAGTGAAGGAATACTTACGGGCAAAGTTCCACATCTCGAGGAATCTGACGGGGTCGAACACCAGGTGCTCCGTACGCACGAAGAAGAAACTCTCCTAGAAGCGACGATTGGTCTTATCATCCATTCTAATCACCAGACTCTTCGTACCCCTATGGCGAAGGTGCAACATAGTCCCCTTCTGGAAATGGGGGGCGAAGAGGTGCATCATGTGATGGAGCAAAACGTCACGGCCGGCCAATTCAGCATACTGGGTCAGCATCACGAAAAGTTTGTAAATGAACGGGGTGAGTTGGGCCGGACACAACTCGTAAAAACGGCAGAAGTCTACAACCAATGGAGCAAGAGGGAGTGTGTACCCAATGATGAAAGGATATGCATAGAAAGCGTAGTACCCTGGGCAATGTAAGTGAACTATATCACCTCCCGCCGGGATTAGTTTAACATGCTCCGGGATCCTCCACTTGATTTTAAAGTCGGCAAGTGTCGCCGCATCCATCACCAATAGTGCCGGCGCAGGGTTATCCTTAGTCGCATGGTTAAAGTCATTCTGAGCTTTCCCCGGGCGGGGGTACCACCTCATCTACCGTTGGAAACTTTCGTCTTCCACCAAGTTCGTCTCCTCGTGGAGAAGGGGACAAC
This sequence comes from Nicotiana knightiana, assembly GCA_005239525.1. Classification (NCBI taxonomy): domain Eukaryota; kingdom Viridiplantae; phylum Streptophyta; class Magnoliopsida; order Solanales; family Solanaceae; genus Nicotiana; species Nicotiana knightiana. The sequence continues at coordinate 38,509 of MDKJ01250129.1, forward strand.
ATTCTCCGGTACCGGAGCATTGACAGCTTGGTTAGGGTTCGAAGAACTGGACATTGTAAATGGGAGCAAGAATCGGGAATATGGGAAAAAGATATAGCAGTTACGAAAGTTGTTTACACTCCTGGAAAGTATGAACGAACGATAAATAGCCGGCGATTTCGAAGATTTCTGCTTAAACTCGATTTGGATAATGCCCTATCAAGACAAAAGTCCCCTACTTATAGGCACAAAAGTATCGGTTAAACGAAGATGAAACGCCACCTTTTTCAAAAAAAGCAACGGAATGGGCATAAGAAACGATGCGACGCTCGCCACATATAACGTGCGTCACAATGACACCTGACGAATTAATGTCACTTCAACTGACATACAGGTCTGACATGTTCCCTCGAAACGTCATATATTTTCCTCATTGAGGAACGTGCGCCCACGCCCCAAAACTGGCCTCGACCTAGGGATCGACGAGATCCACTCGACGCGCCCATCCAGAGGCGGCCGAATGCTCAGATTTTGATGATTTGTGATGACAAGGTCCGCCCACCGCGCTCGCCCGAAGGCGACCCTAATGGGCGAATGGACTATTGTATAGGTCAAAATCTGTCCATTAGGCTGACACTAAAGGAGGCAGTGAAAGGTCGACCAAACCGTGGTCACAACTTACAGAGTACGACCCCATCAGTCACCGGTCATACCCAAAATCGAATCAACGGAGGGTTTGTGTGGCTAAGCGCCCGTTGTGAACAACGCTTCAAAGACGACGTGACCATCAGAGGACCCATTTGTTAAAGACCATTGGATAAAGAGAAATATAGGAATATAAATAGGGGGATCTTCCACAGAAAAAGGGGATCCAAAAAAAGGGAGAAAGGAGCCTTCCCCAGCTAGTTCAACAACAATCAAGCTAACACTTTCAAGGGGATATCTTTTTCCTTCTTATACGTATGAGCATGGAACATTACTTCTAAGATGTAAGCTTATCATTCATGTTGGCCCCTTTTTGTAATTATCAGAAGAGTTTAATAAACTCGTGCCTTTTTTATATTCATATTCAATATAGTTTGATTTAGAACCAATTATGTTTGGTTAAGATTTATTTTCTATTTCACTTTTGATTGATTTTGTAAAAAAAATTTAAGCTAGTTTTTGTGCAAACAGAAACATCTGCCAGTGACTAAAAGCCCACTTTCATGATTTCATCAATTATTAGATGCTTACAATTTATAATATGAGCATCTAGAAGCTGGTAGTTAAAAAAATAAAGGATTAATCTAATAATTAAATTTATGATAGAACTTCTCAAACACGTGGAAAGAAAAAGACAGGGACATTGAAATGACTATTTTGATATGAATATATTCAAGTACACGTAGTTCTATACGCAAAACTATTTTGTTGATTATGAAGTGACTATCTAATCAATAATTATCGATCTGAAACTAATTACTATGTTGATATTTCTTTCCCCTTGTCAAACTTTTTAGTCTTTTCCGTGAACTCAGAACGTAGCGTTCCTTTCAGGGTGGTCAATTGATTATCGTTGCCGGAAAATTATACTCCGTATAAGATAAAATATTATTTATTATTAATTAAAAATAGACTTTAAATATTTTTATATAGCCCAATAATAAATATTTAAATATTCTTATTAAATTTTCTCGCTTCATCACTGCGTGAATTGTGTATGACGTTTCGAGCTTGGTCTGAGGTGGATACAGTCAATAACATAATTATTACAAATGGCAAAGCGCCCGCTTAATGCTTGATGATACAAAATGCACTCCACTTCCAAACCCACACATCCCTAAAATTGAAAGGATAATTGGAGGGACGAGTCAAAGAACCACAGGAAAACTGGCCCCAGAAGTACTAAGCTCTCGTTTGCTCATAGATATTAGTTGCTTTTTCAAAAAAAAAAAAACATGAAAAATAATATTTATTCATGGAATATGATCAATTTTGAAAAAATAATTTGCAAAAGAAATTCAAGTTCCCACAAACTGATTTCGGACAGTATTTGGATGAAAGTTTTTCTTTCACTTATAAAATTTTAATTTTTTTTTCAAATAGAATACATGTCCAAACACAACTTCAACTTTAAAAATTATTTTTCAATACAATTTTAATATTTTTTTTTTTTAAATTTCAACCAAATATATATTCAAACACTACCTTAGTTTCGGTTTGTTTATTCGTGAAATACTAAGGTGTGATACAGACATTGTGAAACGTCATCACTACTTGTCTTTTTCTTAGTCAAAAGAATACAAAAGCGTAGGTTATAGTAGTATGGCATTATTATATGAATCTACCACAACTTCCAAAACTGAGAGTTGGCGTCACAAGGTCATAAACACATGTCTTCCTCCTTGCACAAGTCGATTTAGTTTGCTTTAATTTTTACGTTACAATTGGCTTTGGCATTTCGTATGCAAGGTGTCCTTGTTTTGGGGGCATAATAGGTATTGTACATTACAATTACATGTGATGTACACATAAAGACAATTATAACTATACATATACTTCCTTCATATTGAGTCATGACAAAGATGCCACATACGGTGGATTTCTCTCGGTGGTTTACTAGATGACGAGCATGCTTACTTTTCTATATCAACATCAACTATACTCTAGAAAAACTTACCTATTTGGTGAAATTAGAAGTTCTCTTGAAGACATTACTATAGCACACAAACGAGTGGTCGAAAATTTATCGCCTTTTCAATTGTTGACCGTGCTAAAGAACTGTGAGCTTTTGCTTTCACCTCTATACTTTTCAAAGTCTAAGTCTTAAGACCTTTGCAACTTTGGCCTTTGAGTAAAATAAGTTTATCTTCAACGCTCTCTCATCTATGTAAGTTTGTCTTGTCGGCTAGGCATCTTATCTTTGTTTAGACACAAAGTATAAGAAAGTTTTTATAGAAATTGGCCGAAATATATCTGTTTAAAAATTTGTCATCATTAAGTATGGAACATTTAAAAACTTTAGTAGAGGGGTGCTCCCAAACGCACACGCAAGTATACGTGATCGTACAAGAAATAAAATGATAAATCGAGTGTCGAACCCATAAAAATTTATATTAACTACCTACTAAATTTACCAATACTGTTTTTCTGTCAAGCCAAAATCAAGTTCAAGAATGTGATTATACTAAACTATAATTCTAAGTAATAACTAAATTATCAAGTAGCAATTTGAGTGTTGTGTATTCAGTAGAGACAAATATTTCAGGGTTGTGATCGATTCAGCAATCCTATTGTGTTCTAATTAACTCTCTCTTTCATACAATTCACCCATGGTTTCTAATTAATCGATAATTGCTCTCATAGCCTTCTCTCGAAGAACTACTCGCATATTCAACATAGATTAACACCTATATTCCTATGAAATCAATCTATTAAGAACACATTAAGATGGCGATATTTAATTAAGCACGGTGACTAGGTATATTCCTATCTACAAATCCGCCCCTCCCCCACCCTGTAACGACCCGGTCGGTCATTTTGAGATTTAGCGCATCCCCTAATAACCGCTTCTCTCATGTCTTTTTATGTTATAGGAACTTGTCGGAGCATTGGGTGATGAAATCTGGGGTGATTTTGGACACATAGTCCATAAATGTGGAATTTAACTTTAGAAATCTGGCCGTAGCTTGAGCTGTGTGAAGACGGATCCGGAATGGAATTCTGTCGACTCCGTTAGCTCCGTTGAGTTATTTCGGGGTTAGGAGCGTGTTCAGAATGTGTTTTCGAGGTCGGTTGTGAATTTAGGCTTGTATTGACGAAAGTTAGAATTTCGGCCGATAGCTGAAATTTTGATATCGGACTCGGAATGGAATTCCGAAAGCGAAAGCAGGTCCGTAATGTCATTTATGACCTGTGTGCAAAATTTGAGGTCATTCGGACGAGTTTAGACGTGTTTCGGTATCGGATGTGAATTTTAGAAATTTCATAAGTTCTTAGGTTTGAATCTATGCATATTTGATGATTTTGGTGTTATGAGACGTGTTTTTAAGGCTCGACCAAGTGTGAATCAGGTATTAGGGATGGTTGGTAGTTTTTTTTGGGGTCTCGGGGGCCTCAGAAGTGTTTCGGGTGTTCAACAGGTATATTTTTGGTTTAGTCTTCTGCTGTTTCTGGTTTTCTTGAGCATCAGATAAATCCTTCAGTGCGATCGCGTGTTTTGGGTCGCGATCGCGGAGAGTAAGTTTGGGCCCAGCTGATTTTGTTCAGTACGATCACAATAAGAGGAACGCGACCGCACAAGGGCTATTGGGCCGGGCAGGGGAGCTTCACTCTGTGCGTTCGCGTGGGCCTTAGCTGCGAACGCATAGGGTCCAGTCCAAGAAAGCTCCGCGAACGCAGCTGCATGTTTGCGACCGCACTGTGTTCCAGCTTTAGGAGGGTGTGGCTTAGCCTATGCGATCGCATCTCTATGAGCGCGATCGCACATCACAATTTAGGCCTGGGCAGAATATTAAACCCATTTTGAGGGTTTAAGCCTATTTTCACCATTTTCAAATTTTGGAGCTCGGGAAGGGCAATTTTTGAAGACTTTTGCACCTGGGTAATTGGGGTAAGTGATTTCCATCCATTGTAGATCAAATTCCATGATTCCAATCTTAAATTCAGCCTTTAATTTCGAAATTTGTGGGTAGAAAATGGGAAAAATGGGATGAACTTCATAGACCAAATTGTTGAGTTTTGATTGGGTAATTTGGGAGATTCTTATATGGTTAGACTCGTGAGTGAATAGGGGTTCGGAAAATGTGATTTCTACCCGATTCCGAGACGTGGGCTCGGGGGACTTTTTGGGCGAATTTCCTAATTTCGCGTATTAGCTTCGAATTAATTAGCTATTTTGATTCCTTAAAGTGTTATTTACATTATGTAATCGAATTTACTAGATTTGGACAGAGTTGGATACTCGGGGCAAGAGCGTGGTATTGAGTTGATTAGCGCAGTCAAGGTAAGTGCCTTGCCTAATTCTGTGT
>ML388761.1:0-27215 GCA_005239525.1 Nicotiana knightiana
TTCCTATATTACTTGTCGACCACGTACACTTGCGTGTGCATTGGGAAATCAACCAACAGCTTCATTAGTTTTAGCTTGCGGGATGTGTGCCTGGTGGTGTTAGTTGTGGCTTGGTGATTCAGGTGTTTAATAGTGAAGTTTTTGTGTTCATTGCATCATTATCAGTATTATGGGGGTTTGGAAACAGAGTTCTTCCATATGTGGGACTAATTGCCAATGTTGAGTTGATTTCGGGCAGTTATTGTGAACAAAAGTGCTATTGAGCCTATGTGTGATGTGCTAGTTGTGTGGTCGTTCCTTATGGGCGTAGACCTGAGTTGATCCAGCTGGTTGAGGCTAATGCCGAATATGGATTTAGAATCGGGTCTTTTGGAAATGAGTAGAAGGTGAGGAATTGAGGTATGAGGCTTATCGATGGTGATGAGAAGGCTATATTGCAGTTGTGATGGTGTCATCAGGCTTATGTAGGTTGGGGTGACGTGGGATCACCCGCGGGTGTGTGTTTGAAGTGCGCAATCAGTGATTGGATGAGTTCAAGTGAATCTTGGCACGTTCGAGGACGGACGTGTGTTTAAGAGGGGGAGATTGTGATGACCCAAAAGGTCATCCTGTATATTTCTAGCTAATTTTGTGTTCCGATGTCGTGAAAACCTCCTTCTATCTCTCCTCATTTTGCGTGCACAGCCCAGGCGTGTAGCCGGAAAGCCGTTATGTGATAAAAACTGATAAAAATGATTTTTTTGTGTTGAAATTTGAATAAAGTTCACTTTGGTCAACATTTTTGGTAAACGGACCCGGATCCGTGATTTGACGGTCCCGGAGGGTCCATAGGAAAATATGGGACTTAGGCGTATTCCCGGAATCAAATTCCGAGGTCCCAAGTCCGAGAAATGAATTTTTAAAGAAAATTGTTTTCTGAAAATATAAAGGTTTTTGAGAAATGAAATTTGATGTGAAACCTGTGGTATCGGGCTCGTATCTTGATTCCTGAGCCTGGTACAAGTTTGATATGACTTATATGTGTTATCTGTGAAATTTGATAAGAAACGGACTTAGTTTGATGTTATTCACACCTTAAATGCAAAATTTGATGTTTAAAGAAATTTTGAGAAATTTCATTGATTTTGAGGTTTAATTAGATAGTTATGATGTTATTTTGGTGATTTGATTACACGAATAAGTCAGTAGGATATTGTAGAGGTTGTGTGCATATATGGTTTTGAGTCTCGGGGGTCTCAGGTGTGTTTCGGATAGGTTCCGGGTCCATTTTCCCTATTTTTGAACTGCTGATGTTGCCTTCTGGTTTCCTTCTATGCGATCGCATAGTAGTGGCCGCCATCGCATAGTGTCATTTGCCTGCCCAACTTTTTAATCAATGCGTTCGCACACTCAGATCTGCGACCGCAGAAGTATAGAATTCCCTACAGTGCGATCACATTTTCCTGCTCGCGACCGCATAGTATTAAATTGACCAGTGCCCCTACTTCCTACTATGTGCTCGCATCTATCTATTCGCGATCGCATAGAACCTTTCTGGCCAGAAACATTATTTCCTCTATGCGATTGCATCTTTTAATCCGCGATCGCGATGCCTTAAAATCTGGGCAGACAGATTATATTCAAAAATCGAGGGTTAGGCCATTATTATCAAATTTTGACTTCTAGAGCTCGGTTCTTGGCGATTTTTGAAGGGTTTTTAACACAAATCGAATGAGTAAGTGTTATTCCACTATAATTAATTATATTTCATGAATTAGTTTTTTTTTATCATTTAATTTCCTATCTTGGGTCTTGCCTTTTCTAAATCCATACCGAATTGGATCTTGCCTTTTAAGCTCATATGTGACGCATGTGATGTGGCGGTCGGAGCAATTTTGGGGCAACGTCTCAACAAATTCTTCCATCCGGTATACTATGCTAGTAAGACCATGAATGAGGCTCAAGTCAATTACACGGTAAAAGAGCCTGTTGCTATTTTTTTTTGCTATGGAGAAGATCCGCATGTACTTGATGGGTACAAAGGTGATTGTCCACATGGATCATGCGGAACTTCGGTACCTAATGAGCAAGAAATATTCAAAGGCACGTTTAATGAGATGGGTTCTTTTATTTCAAGAGTTCGATCTAGAAATCCAAGACAACAAAGGCAGTGAAAACCAAGTGGCGGACAACTTGTATCGCTTGGAGGAGGAGGGGAGGCCACATGATGGCCTTGAAATAAATGACTCCTTCCCCGATGAGAAACTTCTAGCCATTTCAATGACCAAGATGCCATGGTTCGCTGATTTATGAAATTATCTTATGAGTGGTATTATAACGGATGAGTTCTCTTCAAACTAAAGGAAGAATCTCAAACGAGATTGCCTTGACTACTATTGGGATGAACTGTACCTCTTCCAGATTTGTATCGATGGTGTGATTAGAAGGTTTGTTCTGAAGGAGAAACAAGTTGAAATTCTTGGGGCTTGCCACTCTTCACCATATGGTGGTCACCATGGTGGAGCAAGAACGGCGGCTAAAGTGTTAAGTTGTGGATTCTATTGGCCTATTCTCTACAAGGACGCAAGTGATCTAGTCAAGCGTTGTGATGAATGTCAAAGGGCCAGTGGGATTTCAAAACAAAATGAGATGCCCCTCACCACCATATTGGAAATTGATATTTTCGATGTGTGGGGCATTGATTTCATGGGACCGTTTGTAAGCTCTTGTGTAAACACCTACATTTTGGTAGATATGGACTATGTGTCAAAATGGGTTGAGGCCGTTGCTCTACCCAATGAAGCTAGAAGTGTGGTGGCATTTTTGAAAAAGAACATATTTATAAGATTTGGTACTCCAAGGGCCATCATAAGTGAAGGAGGGTGGCATTTTTGCAACAAAGCTTTCTACACCTTACTCACCAAGTGTGGTATCACTCAAAAAGTTACGATCCCTTATCACCCTCAAGAAAGAAGACAAGTGGAAGTCTCCAACTAGGAGATCAAGAGTATTTTTTCAAAAACAATGAATGTCAACCGGACAGATTGGTCGAAGAAACTTGATGATGCTTTATGGGCTTATAGGACATCTTACAAAATACTTATTAGGATGTCTCCATACCGGTTCGTGTTTGGGAAAAGCTTGTCACCTTCCGATGGAACTTGAGTACAAGGCCATGTGGGCTTTGAAAAAGCTAAATCTTGAGTGGTATGTCGTCGCCAACTTAAGGGTGGCACAATTGAATGAGCTAGATGAATTCCAATACTATGCATATACAATTTCTTCCTTATACAAGTAGAAGATTAAGTACCTACATGACAAGTACACTGGGAGCAAAGTGTTCAAAGAAGGTGATCTTGTGTTATTGTTCAATTCACGGTTACGGATGTTTTCGGGAAAGTTGAAGTCTAAATTAAGTGGAATGTTTGAAGTTGTGAGTGTGACACCCTTTGGTGCATTAGACTTGAAGAATAAAAATGATGAAGTGTTTAGAGTCAATGGTTACCGGGTGAAGCATTATCTTGTAAAAGTTGGTGATGGCCACGTCGTGGCAGTGATTCACTTCAAGTGATTGATGGTAATCTGCGTCGTGCCACGACGTTAAATCAGGCGCTTCTTGGGAGGCAACCCATGTTTCTTTTTCTTTTTTTTTTTCTTCTTCTTTATATAGGTCTTGTTTTGTGGTAACTGGTTTTGAAGAAACATTTGTGTGCAGTCGCATAGACCTGAGCCAGAATGAGAACAATCTTCCAGTCCCCCGGGCAGTCTTAGTTGAATCCATCATGGCCGGGTACCCAATCAATGTGGGTGCCATCATCTCGTCCAACATGTCGGTGGTTGTCAGGCAGGGTGAGAGCTCCTACCCGTATCCCAAAACTATCACGGACTATTTCACGGATGCGGGGATGGAGCCCGGGAGCTTTCATACGAAGGTTCGGGCTAATAAGCCCTTCTCCTGGTACTCTATGAAGGACCTAAGGAAACCGAAGAACAAGGGTAAGTCAACTAATACCATAGGTTAGTCTGATGAGCCATCGGTGGTAGTTGCAGATCCAGATGTTATGCCTTCTACAACATCCATGCCTTCTGCAGCAGCCGGGCCTTCCACCGGGACAGCTGCCATGCCACCATCTCTACCTTCAGGGTCATCAATATCAGTGCCTTCCTCCTCTACTTATCCACTCTCTACGCTGCGAGTCTCCCAGACACTGGCGAGTCTCAACAGCTGGATACAGACAGCCACTACAAAGCTGTCTAACCTATCCAGTGTTGTTGCAGCACAGGCTTCTACCCTAGCACCCCAGGTTCCTCTGTCAGTAGAGGAAACTTTGAAGAAGATTTTGGAGAATTAGAAGACTATTATGGACACTTTTGTCGCGCATGGGGTAGAAATTGAGGAGCTAGGGAAGCAGGTGAAGAAGATGAGAAACTCCCAAGTTTCAAGGAAATCAGTTGACAAGTTGAGAAGAGACGTGACCAAGATAGCAACAGTTGGTGATCTTCCATTTGACTTACTGATGGGGACAAATCCATCAGTACCATCAACACTAGTGACACCAGCTGGCCAGTCTGAGGAGCCAGACCTTGCTGCCCACACTACTGAGGCGATGCTATAGATGTTCACCAACCCAGCTACTCCACGAGCAGAGGATGATGAGATCCAGTTAGAGGAGTCTGAGGGCGGTGATGCTGTTATGGACACTGAGACCACATAGGGAGTTCTCTCTATTATTTCCCTTCCTTATTTTAATTTTATTAAGCATTAAGGACAATGTTTATTCTTGTTCAGGGGGGTGGAGTCTATTTTGATTTGATTCGACATTTGACATTGGCCTGTAATGACTGATAACATTTTCTTCTTTTTATTTTTATTTTGTACATATTCTTCTCTCTCTATTGATGTGTATATTCTCTTTCCCTTTCTCATTTTGTATATTCATTTATGCTTTCTCTAGTTTACTTCATAGCTTCTTTGTTTTGTTTTTTTAATAGTCAATGTTTAGCCTAATAGCTTCTTATTTACTTTAATAGCTCCTTTTTGATTTAGTAGTTTATTTTTATGTTTTAGTAATCAATAAGCCTTTGGTTTTCTTAATGCCACGGTTCTTTCCAAGGTATTTTGGTTTGAACCGGGTGACTCTTCCCAACGGTGGATGGCGTGACACATTTTTTAGGGATTGAGTCTGTTTTTTATGTTTAGGTATGACCAGTAGTAATAATGAATAAGAGAGTCAAGCATGCTTCACTTGGTACCAACACACTTAACTACATGCTTATGAGTAAAAACAAGTTCTTGGAAATAAATAGCTCTATTTAGCGACCTTGTGACTCTTGTGTTGACTTAGGCAATCATCAAGTGGTTTAGTTGAACCATTAGTGATTTTCAATCTTGAATATGGTGGTTGTGGGCCCTTGACTCTATCCTCTTTAACAATCCACTTGTGTTAGAGGTGAGATTTTTTGTTGCAAGTCCAAGTACCCACGCGAATGGCCTAGAACTTGCCCTGAACGTGTTTCTAGGCAAAATTTTAAGTTTTTCTTGGCTTGAGAAGTGATTATAGGCTCTCCTTGACCCATTTTGAAATTTTTCATGGCCCACCAATGATGCTATCCCTAGTCAACCCATTTGATCCTAAAACCTTTCTCATTTGATAACAATGTTATAAGCCTTTACCCGTTTTGTAGTGTCCCTCTCTTGGCACCCGAGCTTTTCTTAACACTCATGAGAAACCATTGGCGAAAAACATACTTTTGGGGGAGAGACGAGGAGTTTGGAAGTGGTATCAAGGTAAAAAAAAAAGAAAAGAAATGAAGAAAAGTAAAGCAAAGAAAAAGAAAGAAAGAACAAAAGAAAAATTCAAAAAGAAAGTAAATAAGTTTAAAAGTTGAAGGGATTCAAAGAAAAACAGAAATACAAAGCATGGAGAAAAAAAAAAGAAGAGAAAATGAATATCATGACCAAGAAAGAGTGATGTCAAGTCTCTCTAGATCCCCTAAGGAAAAAGAAAATGCTTCAAAGAGTCGGCAAAGCATGACCCAAAAAGAGAAAATAGAGTGCTTAAGGAAAGATAAACCCACTATTCCAACATTTCCTACCTTAGTCCAAAAGGCTTCATTACATTTCGAAAAAGCCCTATGTGATTTCGAGCCGAGTGAACTTACATTAGTGGTGATTTAGATGAGGGGCAAGCATAGGGTACTTAGATCCGTACTTGTGATATTCTTTTGAGAGAGATGATAGAACTTTTCACAAATTCTTGAATTGAGTGCTACATTCTTAAGTGAGATATGCTAGCGGAGAGTAGAGGAGGAGGAGTTTGGGATCCGCAGTGACCTACATGAAAGAGTGAACTTCCTTAATGAGTAAATCCAACTCTTGATGCTCGAGTATCACATCAGAACTATTAGTCCTTTAAATGTCAAATCATTGCCTTGTTGATAATTCATAAGTATTGTGGGTAATCGTTTGTCCCAATTGATGTGTGTTTGATTCACCGTAGATTAGCTGGAATAGTTCTTATCTTGTGGAGGTGGGAATTACCTTATTTTCTTGAGGACAAGAAAAGGCTTAAGTTTGGGGGAGTTGATAAGTGGAGTTTTGACTACTTATTCGTGCCTTTTGGCTTTAGTTTTAGTCAAAAAATGTTTAAAGGTACTCCAGAAAACTGATGAATATGCTTACTTGCAAGAGTATTGAGAAATGAGCCACTACGAACAAATTCAACTTAAGAAGGAGTGATATGAACAAGGACAAAAGATCAGGCACAAAAGCTCAAGTGCGGACCGCAAAATTCTATGTGCGGTCGCAGAATGTGAAGGAAAATCTGCAAAGCCTCAGTGTAAAGTGCGGACCGCACAATAATTATGCGGCCGCAGAAGTCAAAGTCCAGAGAGTCTCAATTTCAAGATCAACAATAAATGCAGACTTCATTATATTTGTGCGGCCGCAGAAATCAACATTGCGACCACACTCTAGAATTGTGCAGTCCGCAGAAGATCCTAGTGCGACCGCACCCAGAATTGTGTGGACCGCAGAACTCAAAAGATGCGGCTGCAATTCAGAATTGTGCGGCCGCAAAATCCACTCATGTCAAGAGCTGAAGAGAAGTGCGGACCGCACACAGAATTGTACGGTTGCAGAAACTCCGAAAGGGCATTTTTGTTTGAAAATTCTAGTTGTGTATAAATAGACTTCTTTCACGAAATTAGGTGAAGTTTTGAATATTAGATGTTCTGTAGCCATTTTTCTTTATCCTTTTTGGAAAATTTAGCTTATATTGGTGGTTTAACATTGATTTTTCATCTATTAATCTTGCAATATGAGTTTTATCATCTTTTCTTCTTTATTTTCTTCCATACCCAATATGAGTAGCTAGATTTTTAGCTAGGGTTTTGACCAAACCCTAGTGTGTGAACTAATGGGTGTTTGATTTAGAGAATGTTTATGGTTGGGTGTTTATTATTTAGCCTTGTTATTATTTATAATTGTAGAATTAATGGTTGCAAGCATTAGTTCATGTCTATTTGACTTAGTCCCTTCTTGAAAAAGAGAGACTTAGTCTAGGGAACATGTATAACAAGAAATTGGGATGAAATCAAGAGATTTATAGTCCCAATTAAAGGGTTGAATCAAGAGATAGTAAAACCCGACTTGAGCATTTTATCAACTGTTTTATTCAATACCCATTTGGACTTGAGAAAGCTAAATTGGGAAATACCACTCTCTTACAGAGAGGTATTAAGTGGGTTTGAGTATTGATTGCTATAATACACCCCGACCAACGAAACACGCTTTAAAGTTTACAACCCGTTAGGCAAACACCTAGGTAGAAGTCACGTCCCTAGACTTTTACATTATTTGAAAACAACAACAAAAACAATATTCTGAGTTATTTATTTTGGGGAGTTCATGGGATTAGTTTCGACCATTAGCAATGTTCGCCTACAACAACCCATTATCCAAGATGGCTACTTATTAGGCCTTATATGGGAGGCCTCATAATGTGTCATTCTCCGGTTGGTTGGTTTGAGCCTGCGGATGCTAGATTGTTCGGCACTAATTTGGTCCGTGATGATTTGGAGAAGGTGAAGTTGATCCAGGAGCGGCTTTGTACAGTACAATCCAAGTAGAAGAGTTAAGCTGACAGGAAGGCTCATGATGTTGCATATATGGTGAGCGAGAAGGTTTTACTTAGAGTTTCTCTTATGAAGGGTGTGATGATGTTCGGGAAGAAGAGCAAGTTGAGACCAAGGTATATTGGTCCTTTGAGGTGCTTGAGAGAGTTGGAGAGGTGACCTACAGACTTGCCTTACCACCTAGTTTATTGGGTGTTCACCCAGTATTTCATTTATCTATGCTCCAGAAGTATTATGGTGATCTGTCACATGTTTTGGACTTTAGCACGATATAGTTAGATGGAGATCTGACTTATGATGTAGAGCCGCTGGTCATTTTGGATCGGCAAGTTCGAAATTTTAAGTTAAATAATTTTGCATTTGTGATTGTTCATTGGATAGGTCAGCTGGTCGAGGAGGCTACTTGGGATACCAAGCAGGAGATGCAGAGATCCTTATCTTTTTGAGACTCCAGGTAAGATTCTAGACCCGTTTGAGGGCGAATATTTGCTTAAGAGAGGGAGAATTTAACAACCCAGTCGGTCATTTTTAGTATTTTAGCAGTAGAAGAGGACTACGAAGTAACTCCTCTTGGAGATAATCCAACAATTACTGAGATAAAAATTCACAAGGAGAAAAAGACAAAAGAAAGCCAAAGCCAAAGCATGTCTTTTCTCTGCAGTATCACCTTCAATTCTCATCAGAATTATGCAAATGCAGTCTGCAGCAACAATTTGGGAGTATCTCAAAGAAGAATACAAAGGAAATGAAAGAGTGCAGAATATGCAAGTGATGAATCTAATTCGAGAATTTGAAATGAAGAAAATGAAAGAATCAGAAACTATTAAGGATTATTCAGACCAATTGCTCGACATAGCCAACAAGGTGAGATTGTTTGGTAAGGAATTTAATGATGAAATAATTGTTCAAAAAATTCTTGTAACACTGCCTGAGAAATATGAAGCCACGATCTCTTCTTTAGAGAATTCCAAAGATCTGTCAAGTATCACCTTGGCAGAACTTCTTAAAGCTTTGGAGGCATTGGAACAACGGAGAATAATGAGGAAGGAAAGTTCTGTCGAAGGAGCTTTTCAAGCTAAATCACAGAACAATGATTCAAACAAAGGCAGAAAGAAGAACAAGAAGCAAAGGCAAAGCAATAACAATCAGGGAGGAGCTCATCCACCCTGCCTTCATTGCAAAAAGACAAATCATCCTCAACAAAAATGTTGGTGGAGACCAGATGTCAAGTGCAACAAATGTGGTCAACTAGGCCATGTTGAGAGGGTATGCAAGTCACAACCACAACATGAGGAAGCCACCGCCGCTGCAAATCAACATCAAGAAGAACAGTTATTTGTAGCAACTTGTTTTGCTAGGAACAACAGTTCTGAAAGCTGGTTAATTGATAGCGAATGCACGAATCATATGACCAATGATCAAGAGCTCTTTCGAGAGCTAGATCGCTCTGTCATTGGCAAAGTCAGGATTGGAAATGGAGAATTACTCGATGCGAAAGGCAGAGGAACCGTCGCAATTGAAAGCCTTACTAGTTTGAAACTTATAATTGATGTTCTTTTTGTTCCCGATACTGATCGAAACCTCTCAAGTGTTACTTGAAAATGTTTTCAAGTTGTTGTTTGAAGATAAAGCGTGTCTGATCAAGGATGCTGATAACAAGGAGTTGTTCAAGGTCAAGATTAGAGGCAAAAGCTTTTCCTTGAACCTGCTGGAGGAGGAACAAGTCGCAGTTGTCCAGTTAGTCAATAACTCAGAACTATGGCACAAAAGACTTGGACATTTCCATCATGATGCAATACTTTTCATGAAAGAAAATCACCTAGAAGAAGGCATTCCTAACATTGAGAAAAATCTACCTGCTTGTGAAGCTTGCCAGTATGGAAAACAAACTAGGCTTCCTTTTCATAAGTCATCTTGGAGGGCAAAACAGAAGCTGCAACTTATTCACACAGATGTAGGTGGACCTCAAAAAACACCATCTTTGAAGGGCAGTAAGTACTACATTGACTTTATTGATGATTGCACTAGATATTGTTGGATTTATTTTTTGAATTTTAGATCTGAGGTTGCTGGTGTATTTTGGAAATATAAGGCTTTGGTGGAAAATCAGAGTGGCTGCAAAATTCAGATGGTAAGAACAGATAATGGAACTGAATATACTTCGGAAAATTTTAACAAGTTATTTGATGAAGCAGGAATTGAGCATCAGCTAACGGCACCATACACTCCTCAGCAAAATGGACTAGTAGAGAGGAAAAATAGGACCTTAATGGAAATGACAAGGTGTTTACTCCATGGAAAAGGGTTACCTAAGCAATTTTGGGCAAAAGCTGCAAATACTGCAGTATTTTTTCTAAACAGATTGCCAACCAAAGCTTTGCAGAAGAAGACTCCCTTTGAGGCTTGGTTTGGTTACAAACCTATGCTAACAAATTTGAAAGTTTTTGGTTGTCTTTGTTTCTCTTATGTACCTCAGGTGAAAAGAGATAAGCTACATAGAAAGGCTGAACCTGGAATTTTTGTAGGATAAACAGTATCTCAAAAGCTTACAGGATCTATCAACCTCAAAATGACAAAGTCGTTGTTAGCAGGGATGTCAAGTTCTTGGAGAATGAGACCTGGAACTGGAAAGATGGTGAAAAACAGAAAAATCTAGAGTTTCTAGATGAAGATGTTGATGATGTACTTGTTCGAGGCACGAGACCACTTTCTGAAATATATCAAAGGTGTAATGTTGCTATTTTATAACCTGCAGGATTTCAAGAAGCTGCCAATGGTGAGAAATGGAGGACTGCAATGCAGGAGGAGCTGAAAATGATAGAAAAGAACAACACATGGGAGCTGGTTGATTGACCATCACACAAGAAAGCTATTGGAGTCAAGTGGGTTTATAGAACCAAGCTCAACCCTGATCGTTCCATAAACAAGTACAAGGCCAGACTAGTTGTGAAAGGGTAGGCGCAAATGTTTGGAGTGGATTTTTCAGAAACTTTCGAACCTGTTGCTCACTTGGATACAGTGAGAACGCTACTAGCTTTATCAGCTCAACATGGATGGAAGATCCACCAACTTGATGTGAAATCTGCTTTCCTCAATGCTCACCTTGAAGAATAAATCTTTGTAGAACAACCTGAAGGTTTTTCTGTGAAAGGTAAAGAAGACAAGGTATATCTATTAAAGAAGGCATTATATGGGTTGAAGCAAGCTCCTAGAGCTTGGTATAGTAGGATTGATGCTCATCTTCTCAGTTTAGGCTTTCAGAAAAGTTTGAGTGAGTCCACACTGTATATCCGGAAGGAAGAAACATATTTAATTATTATCTCTCTATATGTTGATGATTTATTAGTTACAGGTAGCAGTTCAGACTTAATCAGTCAGTTTAAGACTGAAATGAAGGAGGTCTTTGAGATGACAGACCTTGGTGAGATGTTCTACTTCCTTGGGATGGAAGTTCAGCAAAAACAAAATGAGATTTTTATATGCCAACAGAAATATGCCAAAGAAACACTGAAAAAGTTCAAAATGGAGGATTGCAAGCTTTTGACAACTCCTATGAATCAAAAGGAGAAGTTTTGCAAAGAAGATGGAGCTGAAAAGATTGATGAAGGACTTTACAGGAACTTGATAGGTTGCCTGATATAGTTGACTACAACGAGGCTAGATATTGTTCATTATGTGAGTTTACTCTCGAGGTATATGCATTGTGCCAGTCAAATTCATTTTCAAGCAGCTAAACGTATTATTAGATATGTCAAAGGTACTGTTAATTTTGGCATCATGTTCCAAAGAGCCTTAGACTTTCAGATTCATGGATATTCTGATAGCGACTGGGCGGGCTGCTTAGATGATATGAGAAGCACTTCAGGTTATTGTTTCAGTTTTGGTTCTGGTGCATTCTCTTAGTGTTCAAAGAAGCAAGATGTAGTTGCTCAATCTAAGCTGAAGCAGAGTATGTTGCAGCTGCATCAGTTGTGAATCAAGCTCTTTGGGTTAGGAAACTGCTGGCGGATTTGTACATGGAGCAAAAGAAGAGCACTGAAATCTTTGTTGATAATCAAGCTGCAATTTATATTGCAAACAATCCTGTGTTCCATGGGAAGACAAAACATTTCAGGATCAAGCTTTATTTCTTAAGAGAAGTGCAAAAGAATGGAGAGGTAGCTTTAGTATATTGCAAAAGCGAATGTCAGATCGCTGATATTTTAACCAAGGCTCTACCTAGATCCAGATTTGAATTTCTTAGAGAAAAACTTGGTGTTGCTCCTCTTGAGTCAAGGAGGGGTGTTGAAATTACTGCCTCAACAGCTGGAAATTTTACATAACTGCTGAAGTTTAAAATTTGCTCAAAGCAAGGAAGTAGTTGAGATAAATAAGCCTGTAACTGTTAGCAGAATCTTATCTGTCTGTTGCTATTTGTTAGGATATAGCTGTTAGGGATAATCTGCAGCTGATTTTTGTGTTTTTCTTTAGAGTTTTTCAGTTATAAATTCTTGTATAAATATGGTTTTGATTATTGAATAAAATTATCATGAGCAACATATACATATCTTATTTATTTCTTGCTCATATCTTGCTTTATATTCCAACATTTCTTCTCTCATTGCTTCCTTCCAATGGGAGTGAGCAAGAGCATATCGATACGATTTTGGAGTTGTAATGCTGCTAGTTTTGATGAGTGTGCTGTGATGCAATTTGCTGTGTTGTTGATCCTTTTTGTCTCGAATCTGTTGATTTTTATTTGCCTAGTTAGGATCTAGTTCTGGACTATTTCTCAACTTCATTCGAGTAACCATATGACGCTCTGTTGAGGCTTGCATTGAACCTGCACCAAAATCATTAGAAACAGTAGTTAGTTGGTGATCATTCAGATTGTGAGTCGAGAAGAGATTGATGTTCAATTGTTCGAGAATTATTAGCGTTAGAGGTTTTATGTCCCTTGCTCGATGATTCTGGTTCTTCGTTGTTGACTAGAAGTTGTTCACATTCTACTGCATGAGTTTCTATATTTTCTGCTGCATTATCCAAGTCAATAGTGAGTACCGACATAGAGTTATTTTCTGACTCCGTTTCGTACCGACTGAGTTATCTTCTCATTTTCTTTTTGATATATGGTAATATGTTCTCCATCGCTTAGGCCATCATCTCCAACCCTAACCCTAATTTTTGTCCTCATAATAGGAATTTTCTTATTTTGGGGACAACCATTTCCCCATTTTTTCCCCCAAAAGAGAACTTTTTTTTTATATTCTTTTCTTTCTTCTATATTATATTATTTTCTTTTATTTCAATTTTTATTTTTTAAATTCTATTAAACAAATTTCATCTTTTATTTTCATTAATTTGTAATTTCCATTAAAATTATATAATTTGTACACAATTATTATAGATTAACTAATAATTCAATCAGAAAATAATCGGATGGTTGATGCGATGAATAATGCAACCGAGGCAAAAAAAGAAGTTATGGTTGTTGAAAAAGAAAGCCTAAGATTAAAAGAAATGAAAGAAGAAAATAAAGTTTTAATGATGAATGTGGATTCTATTGCCGATCTAACTTGTCATGAATTTATGCGACAAGAACAACAACGAATAATTTATAAAAGAAGTCAACAGTATCAACATTCACAACAATCCTCGACGTCATTCACTCAATACTACAATGATTTTGGTGTACATGGAGACGAGGTATCTCCCTACTAAGTTATTATGCTATTTATCGTAGTTTAAATTTTTATGTATTTTAATTTAATGTATTTTCAATTTTCATGTATTTCCATTTTTAATGTATTTTCAATTTTAGCAATATCTAATATTTCACATTTGCATCATTTATTTATTTAGAAGATTAAAATTTTTTTGTACAATTATAACTTATAATAAAATTAACTTATAATTTTACATAAAAACAATAAATGCACGAAAATTAATTTATCAAAATTATACGCCAAAGTTAAGATGTAAATTAATATTATAAAAATATTACATAAACATAATTATGTATATATAAAGAGATAAATTGAAAGAGTTAAATAATAATATATAGGTGAATAGTAATGAGAGAGGTGAAAAGTGTAACTCCATATTTGAAAGAACACTATTCATCCCCATTATGGGGGCAAAACTGGGGGTGGGTTGGAGCGAAATTACCTCAAATTTTTCCTCATTATAGAGAAATAGGGATGGGTTGGAGATGGCCTTAGAGTGCACGATCCCCCTTTTTGAATCTGTACTTCAGTTTCTTTAGTGGATTTTTGACTGTTGTGCACTCCTTTTTGACGATGCTTCCTTTCAGCCACACCGTTTTGTGCTGGAGTATGTGGACAAGAAAATTGATGATGGATACCACATTGAGATAAATGATTGTCAAACTGAGTTGATGTGAATTCACCTCCACCATCACTTTGAAAAAACTTCTATTTTTCTTTCAAAGTGATTTTCAACTTGTCTTTTAAATTTAAGAAAACTTTCATAGAAATCAGATTTCTTCTTTAGAGGAAAAAGCCACGTGTAACGAGTATAATCATCAATAATAACTGCATAGACTAGAGGAAATCTTGAAATATTATTTGATGAAGGAAAAGAAGTCTGCAATTATTTCCCATTTGGCAACTAATACAAACAGATTTTTCTTTTTCCCAACTAGAAACATTGATTAAATTTCTTATGCCAAATATTTTCAAAGGCAGGAATTTTGAAAACAGCAAAGACTTGATGCTTTCTATCATCTAGTGCATACAACCCTCCATTTTTGCGTCCTTTAGCAAGTATTTTGCCCTCCTGTGACTTAACAAAAAAATTATTAGCATTAAACTCAATAGTACATGCATTATCATGAGCTAGTTGTCCCACAAATATCAGATTCTTTTTAATCTTTGGAACAACCAGAACATTTTTAAGGTCTAGAGTACCATTTTTCGTCTCAAATTTTCCTTCACCAATGTGAGAAATATTCAAAGTTTCTCCATTACCAACAAGAGTTGTATCATAAACTTTATACCACATGATTTTAGAGAGTTTACCTGTGTCATTTAAAATGTGTGTTGTTGCTCCCGAGTCTGCATACAGATTTGGATCGTCTTCAGTTTTTAGACTCATTGCTGCAAGCTCCTTTGGTAGATTATCCTCTGATAGGAATGAATGGTCAAACCGTATCTAACATTCAAGGGCAGTGTGGTTGAACTTTCCACATATTTGACATTTCACAATGCTTTCTCCTTGTTGGTGAGGCGAGGTTTGTCTCCAATTGAAATCTTTTGCAATCTGATCATATTTGATTTCATTGAAGTTAGTCTTTTTGGTGAGAGTTTGGATTATACCTCACTGCTAGATTGAATCCGCTGCCTGCGGAACTAAATCTGCCTCCGCCTCGACCCCGTCCTCATCCTCTTTGGCCGACAAAGGATCGGTCATGGCGTGGCATGCTTTCTTTTTCTTCGTTGCTGCTATTAAGCATCTGTTCATAAGCGTGCAACGATAAAACAAATGATGATAAGTGGGATAAGGTGGTTTGGTTAGCATAGCAGTTCGAAAATCTTGATACTTTGGTCCGAGACCTCTAGCTAACTGAAACACCTTCTTTGTTTGATTTACCGGTTTCTTGATTGCTTCACGACTATCAGAAACACTATTGAATTTCTTAAGATATTCATCTAATGAGAGATTTCCCTTTTTTAAACTCATCAAAGTATCATCAAGCATCATTTCGTTTTCAACATTATGAGGAAGAATTTGTTCTTCAATGGATTTCCATACCTCATGAGCCGAGGTTATATATCAACACCTTTGTTTCAATATTTCTCAACAGCCAGGCCTTTAACAGACCATCATTTTTTTCCAGAGAATATAAATTGGATTTGGCTCAATTTTTCCGTCATCCTTAGTGATCTCCTTTGCTGGTTTGCTACCTTCGATCAAATGATGTGCCATGTCTAAACATGGAATCAATGGATCTTAAATGGATCGCCATATCAGGCAATTGAAGCTGTCAAGTTTCATAGAGATAAGGCTAGAACACTGATGAAGAACTTGTAGAGTAAGTTCAGGTTCAGTGTTGAAAAAAGCTGAAGGGGCCATGTGGTTGTGGTTGATCTCTCGTGAGGCTCTGGTACCAAGATAAAAATTTTAGAATTACAATTCAAAGTTGTATTGATTTCTCTGACTATTTTACAGAATACAGTAGGAGTCTATTTATCTACAAAATCACATGAGAGATAAAATAGGAAAGAAAAGATTAATTAGCATCTTCCTGATTTGGTTCTAACGGTAAAGAGGAGATTCAGGAGCTGTGCATCTTGATTGAGAAAATCCCTGGGATATGGCAGCACATTGAATGAGATTTGACACCAAGTGATTGGCTCTTTCCTTATGTGAGACATGAACCATAGTTGTAGGTTGGACTTCATTCTTTTCAGATATCAGGTTTGGATTTTGGTTTCGGGAGTTGGAATAGGACCATTGTGTCATTTGGGATTTGTGTGCAAAATTTAAGGTCACTTCGGGTTGGTTTGATGTGTAAGTTTTGAAAATTAGAAGTTCATTAGGCTTTAATTGGAGTACGATTTGTGGTTTGCTGTTGTTTTATGTGATTTGTGGCTTCGAGTACGTTCGTGTTTTATTTTAAGATTTGTTGGCACCTTTGGATGGGGTCCCTGGGGCCTCGGGTGTGTTCGTATTTGTTTCGTCTTGTTTTGGTTTGAGTTGCATTTGCTCTAGTATGCCAGTACTGGTGTCAATGCATCCGAGGAAGTATGGTCACATATGCGAGTCCACAGATGGGGGCTGGTAGTCAATAAAGTGAAGTTGGCTGGAAGAGCAGGAGTCCGCTGATGCGAAAGTCTAAGCGCTGAAGCGGGGTGCACATGCGGATGAAGCTGTCAGATACGGATGCACAGGTACACGCTATGGTCCACAAATGCGGAAGGTCGGAGGATGATGGAAATCGCAAATGCGATATTATGACCGCACCTGCGGAACCGCAAATGCAGTTAAGTGACCGTAGATCCAGAATCACTGGCAGAGTTTATATTCGAAGGGTTTGATTGCTTTTCTTATTTTGGGAGTTGTGGATCTCGGCTAAGGGAAATTTTTGAGAGGCATCTTGCTGCAATTGAAGACATAAGTGAAGTTAAATTACTTTTTATGATATATATTGATTAGCCATTGATTATTACACCTTGATTATGTGAATTTTAAGGTGAAATTGTGGGATTTTAGGATATATTATTGGAGAGGAGATTTGATGGTCGTTTTTTTAATTAAAATTGGATGAAATTGGTATAGTTGGACTCGTATTTGAATGGGTGTTTGGAATTTGTGAATTTTATTACGTTCTGGGGTGCGGGTCAGGGGTTGACTTTGCATATTTGACTCAAGACCTTAGATTTATCATTTAGAATTGTTTTCGATGACTTCTATGATAATATTAAATTATTTTGGTTAGATTCGAGTTGCTCGGAGGTCGATTCGCGCGGGAATGAAGTTTTGGAGTATTAATCTCCGTGTTTTGAGGTAAGTAACATATCTAAACTTGGATTTGAGGGTAATTAACCCTGGAAACTATGTTATATGAGATGAGTTGGGATGATGCACATGCTAGGTGACGGGCGTGAGTGTATGCACCGGAGTATTCATGATCCAAGTTTACTTTAGAGTATTGCCGGACTTGTTTTGCTATCAAGCTTTATTATATTCGTATTTTTCCTACTCATTTGATTATTTAAGTTATGATTCATGTCAAAAATCATGTTTAGACCATGGTCTTACTTGGTTGAGACATAATGGTCTATTCCTGCGGTTTTGAGTTGTATGCCTTAATTATAATTATATACTTAGTCATGATTCCTCATTTACATATCATATCTAAGTCTCTGTCCACTACGTGTTTAATTCGTCATATGCTGTTTTTTCATATGTGACACTTTTGGGATGAGTTCTATAAGGTTGTGAGCCCTTGAGTTGAGAGGTTGTTGACTGATGTGGGCCGTAAAGCCACGTTGTGAATAATATTTGGATCGGATTGTACACTGCAACATACCTTATTGTCTATTGATTGATATTTGGATCGGGTTGCACGCCGCAACATGCCATATTGGCTTTCGATTAGCACTTGGGCAGGATCCGCTCCTTCGAAGTCTGAAATACCAGCAGTGAGCGCAGACACAATGATATATATCCACGGGTTATCAGGGGCATATATGTCAGGTAGTCGTACAGTACTAAGTGTTATGAGTGTTGTTGACGGCCAATTTTGACCCTCCCCATTTTTAAATTAATTAATTTATACTTAATAATTTTTAATAAATATTTTTAAAGTGTTTTCTAGTATCAAGTACTTATTTTTTACAAATTAACCAAGTATTTATTTTTAAATTAATCGCGTAGAATTCACATCATGTAACTACAAATATTTTTACGATTTTTAAGATTATTAAAATAATTCTTATATATACATTACATAGGCTCTATATTTGTCACGATCCAAATTTTAATTAGTCGTGATGTCATCTAACTCAACCCGCCAGGTAAGCCAACTATCCAATTTAATGAGAATTAATAATAAAGAACAACAATACAATTGCTTCTATACAAGGAATTTTCCAAGGATTGGTAGTACAAATCTTGAGCTTCTAAGATTCAGAGTTTACAATGCTAGTATGAAATAAATACATCATCTGTCCGAATTATACATAAATAGATTTTTCATAAGTTTAGAGCTACCATGAACAAGAGGCAGCTATAACCGAAATGCAGGTACATCTTCAAATCTAGCTCCTGCCGTACATAACAACATCAGTATCCGACATCTGCACGCAAGGTGCAGAAGTGTAACCGACACCATGTACTCAATAAGTATAAATCTAACCTTAGGTTGAAAGTAATGACTAGCTGGAACAAAGGTCGGTGTCCAACACCAATAGCCAACAACAGTTCATAACATAATAACAGTGCTAAAAGAAGTAACTCAGAGATAAAATGCACAACGTTTTCACAGTTCCGGAAAATAAGCATGCTTTTCAAGTACATTAGTGAAACCCATATCTTTTACCGAAATCACAAAAATATAAAGAGGTTTGTAAAACTAAGATTTTTCCCAAATCTTTTAACAGGTAAATGTTTCATTTTCAAATGGCATGAGTAAAATACATCTCTAAGCCTACATGTCAATGTGAACATGAAGTCATAAATGATGCAATACCATACAACATGAGTAAAATGCATCTCTATGGTTGTATGTCAAGTGTGTATGTTGAACGCAATGCAAATCTGTGATAAAACCATATGCATACTCTCAGAGTATCAATTCCCTAAGTCCTGCCAGTCACGCAGCCCTCCCAATCACTCGTTACTCGCTCTCGGCACTCGCACTTGGCACTCAAACTCAGTAGGTACGTACACTCACTGGGGTGTGTACAGACTTTGGATGGGCTCCTTCAGCCCAAGCTCTATAATAAGTCAATCATGGCGTAAGTCAATAACATATGTTGTGGCGTGCAACCCGCTCCCATCATAAATCAATATCCTCCAATCATTCCCTCAGACTCGCTCAATCATCAATCTCTCCAGTCTCCCGGGCTCACAATGTCATGAAATCAACCCAACAATAATAACGTAATGTATCAACAAATTGTAACATAGACAGAGATATGATATGCATATGAATGAATATGACTGAGTATGTAATTGCAATATAAACAGATGACTCAACAACATAAATTATCTCAGCTGGTTCCAACAGGATAAGCATGTAGCTTAGACATGGTTTCTAACATGGATCACAACACAAGTGCTCTATCACATAGAGTACAGCAAAAAGGTTCAGATAAGATAGCTACACAATTCCATGTAATCGACTAAATCATAGTTACTAAGGTTCACGCCCCCACACCCCTCACCTTTCATGTGCGTCACCTCAATATCAATCACATAACACGTAAGTCAGGGTTTTATACCTTCAACACCAATTTTAGAAGTGTTACATACCTCGAACAAGCCAAATCCAATACCGAGCAAGCCAAACGATGCTAAAAAAATGCCATCTCACGCGTACCGACATCCGAATGACTCGAAACTTGCCATAAGCAACTCAAATACATCAAATCAAGCCCAAGAAAACAATTCCTAAATGGTAAAGGTCGAATATATAATCAAAAGCCCAAAATCAGCCAAAGAGTCAAACCCTGGCCCGCCCCTTGGAACCCGATAAAACTCACAACCCGTTCAACTTTGAGTCCAACCATAATAGTTTCACTCAAATCCGACTCTAAATCGATGTTCAAAACTCAAAAACTCACTCTATAAAACATTAGGCTAAAACCCTGTAATGACCTGAACGGTTGTTATGAGCATTTTTACTCCGCTCAGTTGTTTGAGGGCATGAGTATCTCCCAATGGTCTATTATGACTTGTGTGAATCATCGGTTTTGGTCTTCATGTTATTCGGAATCGATTTGGAAGAATGAGTTTCATTGTTGAAGCTTTAAGTTGAAAGTGTTGACCGAGTTTGACTTTTGTAAATTTTCCCTCGGAATGGAGTTTTGATGGTTCCATTAGGTCCGAATAGTGATTTTGGATATTTCTAGAAATATTCAACACTAATTGGCGAAAACTGGAAATTTGAAGGTTTGAAAAGTTCATAAGTTTGACCGAAAATTGATTTTGATGATATCAGATTCAGATTGTGGTTTCGAGAATTGGAATAGCTTTGTTATGTCATTTGAGACTTGTGTGCCAAATTTAGGTTCATTCCGGGTTAATTTGATATGTTTCGACGCGAGATTTGGAAGTTCAAAGTTCATTTAAGTTTGATTTGAGGTGTGATTGGTCGTTTCAACGTTGTTATGTGTGATTTGAGGCCTCGAGTAGGTCCGCATTGTGTTTCAGGACATTTTGGCATGTTCGGACAGGGTTCCAAGGGGCTCGAGCATGTTTTGGATTAATTTCGGACCATTTTTCTTCATCTTTTCATTGTTGGTTATTGCTGGCTTTTGGTGCCTCGGTTTTCCTTCGCGATTGCGAAGATGGGTACTCGATTGCATATAGGAAATTTGAAGTTGGGGCATTTTCTTCATCGCGGTCGCGACATGGTGGCTACTTTTGCGTAGGGTCGTATAGGTTACTTTCCGCGTTCGCATGTGAGGAACTGCGTTCGCGAAGTGTTGAGATTTGGCAGCGGGGAGTTGGAGACTTCTTCAATGCGATCGCGAACTGTGAGTTGCGTTCATGAAACTTTGGCATCATTGGTCCTCGCATTCGCGTGAGGATGTATCGCGAACACATAGTGCTTTTTGTGGGTAGTTTATTTTTGTTCATCGTGAAGGCGATGGATTTTCCGCGTTCGCGTAGAAGTAATGCTTGGATAGAATTATAAAGTACTTTATTTCGGGGGTTTCAGTCATTTTTGCATTTTGGAGCTATGGAGCTCGGATTGTGGCGATTATTGAAGAAACTTTCACCATATGAGTTAGGGTAAGTTTTCTCTACACATTTTTGATTTTGTATCATGAATCTATCTTCGTTTTCGGCATTTGGTTGAGGGTTCCAACAGAGAAAATTGGGGGTCTTAGCCTAAAGTTTGATATAGTGAGTTTTTGAGTTTTGAACATCGACGCGAAGTCGGATTTGTGCGATACTAGTATGGTTGGACTCGTAATTGAATGGGTTGTCGAATTTTGTGCGTTTTGTCGTGCTCCGAGGTGCGAGCCCAGTTGGACTTTTTGGTCGATTTTGGGATTTTGATTAAAGATTTGACCTTTATCGGTTGAGTTTGGTTCCTTTGGCATTGTTTGATGTATTTGAGTTGCTTATGACTAGTTTTAAGCCGTTAGGAGGTCGGTATGCGAGTGATGGCATTATTGGAGCATTGTTTGCCTTGCTCGGTATTGGATTTGGCTTGTTCGAGGTAAGTAACACTTTTAAACTTGGTGTTGAGGGTATGACACCCCGAATTTCATATTATGTGATTGGTGTTGAGCTGACGCACATGCTAGGCGACAGGCGTGCACCGTGTAGATTGTGACTATGTTATTCCTGTGGTACTTTGTAGTTACCTGTTCTTATCTGTAACCAAGAAATTTCTACATGCTAGAGCTATAGCGTGATTATTAGGTAATTTATACGATAGTACGTGAGTTATTCGTTTAACACATGAGTTATCCGTGTGGATATAGATATTGA
This sequence comes from Nicotiana knightiana, assembly GCA_005239525.1. Lineage (NCBI taxonomy): Eukaryota > Viridiplantae > Streptophyta > Magnoliopsida > Solanales > Solanaceae > Nicotiana > Nicotiana knightiana. The sequence goes on from ML388761.1 coordinate 22,288, forward strand.
TACTATAGCAAGTGATTTGTCTGTGCAACATGTGAGTTGTCCATGCGGATTCATATATTTATACTATAGCACGTGAGTTGTCCATGTAACACGTGAGTTGTCTGTGCGGACTATAGAACTTGGGATGAAAGAGCCCCTCTAGAGCCTGTACAAACCCCATGTGAGTGCAATTGGTTATATATATATGTATGTGGAGTGGGTTGCACACTGCAACGAGCCTTATGACTATATATATGTGGATCAGGTATGGCTATATGTTGATCGAGTTGCACGCTGCAGCAGGTATTGTGTGCTGAGTATTGAGCATGGTGAGAGAGAATGCGAGATAGTGAGATTGATTACTCTGAGATTGTGAGCACATGAGTTCATTACTGAGATGCATTACGTTTGGCATGCGTACTTGAGATATATGCATAGAGATGCATTTCCTTCTGCTACCCGATTTTGGTGACTTTCATGATTTTACCTGTATCTTGACGTGTAGGCATAGAGATGTGCTTTCCTCATGCTATCTGAAAATGAAACATCTTATTTATTGTTGAAAGGTTTTTGGGACATATCACAGCGTTCAAACGTACTCATATGCTTTGGGTTTTCGGTGGTGAAAGAGCTGAAATTTACTGTTATACTTGAAAAAACATGTGTATTTTTTTTGCCGTAACTGTGAACGAGATGACCATCCTAGCTCTGAGTTGTTTTCATGTACCCTTTTATCATATTGTTACGAACTGATGCTGGTTATTGGAGTTGGACTCTAAACCATGTCCCAGCTCGTCACTACTTTCAACCGAAGGTTAGGTTTGTTACTTATTGAGTACATGGGGTCGGTTGTACTCATACTACACTTCTGCACCTTGTGTGCAGATGTTGGATGCTGAGGTTTCTGTGTTCGACGGAAGCTAGATTGAAGATGTACCTGCGTTCCGGTTATAGTTGCCTCTTGTTCATGATAGACTTAGATTCATCAAAATCTTTTCATGTACATTTGAATAGATGATGTATTTGTTAAATACCAGCTTTGTAAATTCTAATCTTAGAAGCTCATGATTTTTACTACCAGTCTTTCGGAAATTTCTTGTATAAAAGCAGGTATATTATTATTTCTTATATTAATAAATCTCCTTAAATTGGATAGTTGTTGATTGGCTTACCTAACAGGTTGGTTTATGTGCCATCACAACTAGTGGGGTATTGGGTTGTGACAAACCCCCAATTTCTCTTTAAAATTCATCAACCAATTGCCCAAAATGAAGGTAGATTCATGAAATATAATCAAAACCAAGTAGTGAACACTTACCCCAGTCCATATGGTGTAAATTGCTTCAAAATCGCCTCAATCCCAGCCGCAAATCTAAAAAATATGATAAAATAACCAAAAGCCTCGATTCTACAGCTTCTGCCCAGCACATTCGGCATACACGGTCACATTGTCGCATATGCGACCTGCGCTTCAGTGGAACAAATTTTGCTTTTCCAAATCCTCTTTGCGCTCAACCTCGCTTCTGCGTCGACATCGCTTCTATGCGACCGCATGTGCGGCCCATTTCTAGCATCTGCGGAGCCCTACTCCCATTTCCGTTTCCGCTCATGCGGCTCCTTTGTCTCTTCTGCAACCTTCACACCTGCGCAAACCAGCCGCATGTGCGATCACACCAGATCCTGCCACTAGCAATTTTAACCAAAAATGATCCAAATGGTCTGAACCTTATCCGAAACTCCCCCGAGCCCCTCGGGACCTTATCCAAACATACTAACAAGTTTTATAACATAACATGGAACTACTCGAGGCTTCAAATAACACATAACAAAGTTGAAAGGTTGAATCTCCCCTCGCATCAAACATAAATGAACTTTTAACTTTCATCTTCCAAAACTAGCGCCGAAACATAGCGATTCAACTCAAAATGAACTGAAATTTTGCACACAAGTCCCAAATGACATAGAGAAGCTATTCCAATTCCTGGAACCACAACCCGAATCCGATATTATCAAAGTCAACTTACGATGAAACTTATGAACTTACAAACTTTCAAATATCAAACTTTCGCCAATTAGTGTTGAATCCTTCTAAAAATATCCAATTGCACATCGGGGCATATGCCCTAGTTTGAAATCACCATTCGGACCTAACAAAACTATCAAAAGTTCAATCCGAGGTCAAATACTAAAAAGTCAAACTTGGTCAACTCTTCAACTTAAATCTCAAACCATGAAATTCATTCTTCCAATCGATTCTAAATAACATGAATACCAAAACAGACAATTCACATAAGTCGTAATACATCATACGGAGCTACTCATTCCCTCAAACTATCGAGCGAAGTGCAAATGCTCAAAACGGCCGGCCGGTTCGTTACATTCTCCCCCACTTAAACATGCATTCGACCTCGAACGTGGCAAAAGTCGTTCCAAAGCCATCAAACTGCTATGCAACCTTACCATGCACATAGCCGGGGGTGATACCACGTCACCCTATTCCATATAGGCTTGACAACACAACATACTAAAGATCATTACTTCAAACTTAACCCGTAAACCACAAAATCAAATTCCAACATCCGAAATTTCCTATAAGACCCGCATCTCGCATCTACACATTGTCTAAGTCTGAAGAAGTTGCACAAAGCCATAACCATAGACCGAGACACAATCACATGATATAATATATAGCTAAAATACTCATAGCAAAATTTCCGATCATAGTAGTTGCTTAAAACAACCCAATTCCTATAATCGACCTCATATCAACCAAAACCTCATCCTAAAAACTTCACACACTACCGATGATTAAAGAAACACTCAAAACTCATAACCATTCATCAGATCAACAAGTCATGGAGTTCCCTCTCCTTTGACAAGAACTATAGCAAATTTCTAAGCGATCAATGCATTATCCTTTCAAATATACTGCAATCAAATATGATAGCACCCATCCTAGATCCGACGACCTCAAATATACCACAACCATTTATTAGATCAACGTCCCGCAAGCTCAACAAGTACCACCATAACTCAATGCTAAGTACCCATCACACACCGTAGAACCATAACACATGAGTCATACACAAATGATCATATCTCAGCATAACTCTGTTACAATGCGTGACTCCATCCAAACACTGGTCCATATGAAATACCTCAAGCCACCCTGCTCAAAATTAATAGCCACGCGCAATTCGACATACACATACTTATTGGTCCTACCAATGACACATCCCTAAACAATAGCACTATGGAGTCAACGAATTCGACCCGATGTCGAATACACATACTTATAGGGCCTACCAATGGGCCCCAAATCAACTTTGACCTTCCACAATTAGATAAAATAACCCTCCAAAAATCCACAATGACCTAACTATAACACATACCATTATCTGGCTAGCTCTGGCCATATTTTCACAGTCCACAACCACGACACAAGCTGCTCCTGAGAACTCCCAATATCCAAATCCATAGAGCACACGAATCACCATATTTGTTCCTAACTCCACCGACCAAGTGTTTAACACATCTCTCATACAAGATCATCCCATGAGGAATACTTCTATGATTATTTTGTGCCACATAGAAAATTTTGAATATCAGCAGTCAATCGACTAGGCGAGTGTCGCAGTACCAATGAAGCATCCGTAGGTCCAAACACAATGTGCCTTCTAAAATGTGCACCCATCTCAGGAAATACCAAGTAACACATTCATCTATACATCTGAAATCATGTTGCTTAATAATTCATGACATTCCCTTCAAATCTGAATCGTGACCTTGCACATGCAAATCTCAATCGCACACAACACATCACATCTTTCATGCCATCATATGAAAAGTACGAGGATCTCATAATCAACTCTGAGTCACAAGTAGAATACATACCCGATCATCCAGAAACATTCCATTTGATCCCATCTTATTGAAAATCACAATACTCAACATGCTCCTCACGATGGTAGGAATTATCCATTTTAAGTTATGGTAGAAACCATCTAGAACACATACTAACTTGTTACGACCAAAAATTCAACTAGTCGCGATGGCACCTAACCCAACCCTCTAGGTAAGCCAACTATCCAATTTAATGTGAATTAATAAGAAAGAATGACAATACAACTGCTTCTATACAAGAAATTTTCCAATGATTGGTATTACAAATCATGAGCTTCTAAGATTTAGAGTTTATAGAGATAGTATGAAATAAATACACCATCTCTCCGAATTATACGTAAACATATTTTTCATAAGTCTAGAGCTAACATGAACAAGAGGCAGTTATAGCCGAAACGTAGGTACATCCTCAAATCCAGCTCCCACCGTACACAGCAACATCAACATCCAACATCTGCATGCAAGGTATAAGTGTAGTATGAGTTCAACCGTCCCCATGTACTCAATAAGTAAAAAACCTAACCTTAGGTTGAAAGTAGTGACGAGCTAGAACAGAGGTCAGGGTCCAACACCAATAGCCAATAAAATTTCATAACATAATAACAATGCCAAAAGAAGTAACTCAGAGATAAAATGCCTAGCTCTTTTGAGGTTCCAGAAAATAGGCATACTTTTCAAGTATATCAGTGAAAGCCGAAATATTTTACCGAAATCACCAAAATATTAATAAGTTTGTAAAGCTGTGATTTTTCCCATAGCTTTCAATAGGTAAATGTTTCATTTTCAAATGGCATGAGGAAAATACATCTCTAATTCTACATGTCAATGTTTATGTGAAGTCATGAATGACGCAATACCGTACAATATGAGGAAAATGCATCTCAATGGTTGTATGCCAAGTGTGCATGTCGAAAAAATGCAACTCTATGATAAGACAATATGCATATTCTTAGAGTATCAATTCCCTTAGTCCTCCCAGTCACTCAGTCCCCCAACCACTCAATCCCCCCCCCCCCCCCCCCCACCCACCCCCCCCCCCACCCACC